>NJDD01000006.1:67653-85560 GCA_002245505.1 Calephelis nemesis
CTTTTACGAGCTGCCTGGCACGGAAGGCAGATGGTCTATTCTACAAAGGAGCCCGGACCAACACGGGCTCTTGGTGAAATCGGGCATTAGTGTCTTCAACTAGTCAGAAATGTCCTGGTTGTGCCTCAGGGATATGGGCGTGAAGATACTTAGTTAATTTTTTTAAATAAATCCTTTCAAAATCCCTATGTCAAGGCTCCTTGGAAATAATAGTTACAAAAACGTATGAGATCTTTGCCCGTACTTTGAAGATACTCAATTAAAAATAATTATGATAGAATTTTAAAAGAAATATGCATTTATTTGTAAAGATATTTTATGTGATGGAAAAGTAAACAAACACAGTCCAGTCTTAATGGTAAAAGACAACTATGACATATGACAACCAAAGACGTTATAATATGAGTATTGCTGTCCCTTGTCGAGTACTACCTCGACCAGAAACATGTGTCTACCGGCTACCCTACTCTCCAGACTGGATCATGATACTGTCGATGAATCTCTATCCAGGGAATGTGCTACACAGCACTCTATTACTAGTGGTCTTGCTTTACCTTTTGCTCTCTTTTTACGAGTGCCCAAAGAAACAAATGGTCTAATCTGGGTCACAAGCATGGGTCAACATGGGGAACGCATAAAAATTATTATATTTATACATCCCATCACGTCATCGACTCTGTGGTCTAGTGGTCCGGCGTCGGACTTGACTTCGTTAGGGGTTCGCTCCCCGGGTCGGGCAACAAAAATAATTGAAAATGTGCACTTCCGATTTTGACGGCGTCGGACTTGACTTCTTGAGGTCTCGGGTTCGACCCCGCGTCGGGCAAAAAAAATGAGAAAATATATATTTTAATTTATGTAGTAAAAATGACGTTGCCCGGGATTGGACATGTCCCCGGTAATCGATTGGCTTGCCACCTATCACATTGTAGAACTTATCGTCTTCGACTAGTCGTGTGTACCCTGGTTTGTCCTTCTTTGGGGATATGGGTTTAAGATACATCATATCCTAGTATACAATATAAAGCCAAATATTTTAATTACCGCCTCTGTGGTTTAGCGCTAGGTCCGGTGTTAGACTTAAATTTATGAAGTTCCAGGTTCGATTGTCAGGTCGAGCAATAAAAAGGTGTTTTTTCAATACTTTTAAGAAAAACAATGCTGAGTTTTGTTTTTATTATTTTAGGTGTAGGGTCAGTGACAAAATACTTAGTGTCGCCCTTGTTGTGCTCCTGCCTACCACTTTGGGGATACGGGCGTTAAATTTTATTGAAATCAATTTTCTAATTACATACACAATACAAATATATGTAGTATGCTATTTCACTGTCATTATTTGTTTTTGTTGGTCTGTAAAGTACCCTTTAATATATAATTAGAAGACCCGCAGACGTTGTTCTGCTACTTTTTTTAAATGTTATTTTAGGAAAATAAATTAGGGTGTGTCACTCTTGTCACTTACGGGTTTGAAGAATAGCTGTTGGCCGATTCTCAGACCTACTCAATATGCTCACAAAATTTCATGAGAATCGGTCAAGCCGTTTCGTAGGAGTACGGGAACGAACATTGTGAGACGAGAATTTTATATATAAGACAACATAAAGTATTATGTAAGGCGAGGTTATGTATTAAAATTATAATAATATAAGATAAGAAAACGATTACAATTGCACCACTTTTTTTATGATCTATACAAATTTTCAAGAATTTGTAAGATTTGTCGTCCGTTGGTCGAAATCCGACCAACTTGTTGTTAAGACTTGTTGATAAGAACGCCATCTTCATTTCTTAAGACCAACTACTTTGTTTCCAAACTTTTTAGTGTGCCATCTGTGATCTTTTATCGTTATCATCAATATATTTTTTTGTGTGTGTCAAATGCATGGTAGTGTGTGTAATGTTTCATTTATTGATTTAACGTACTTTGTAAGCATTATTATTGAAAAATATTAGCGTTCTGCACGTAATCTATACGTGTGCCAAATTTTATGCTCCTGCGTCCGCGCAATTTTCGTAAAAAGGGATCCAAATTTGTGGCATCACGTATTAACATATAGATAAGCCATAAACAAACCACAACTTTGCAAGCAATTCACACTTATAGAAAATTTTAACGACGGATTGCAGGATTCAGGTCTACGAACTTTGTTTTTTGCGAAAAACAGTACCTTCACGTCTTTATTCCCGAAAAGATTGAAAAAGGTATAATCCATAATTTGTAGCAAAGTATACGTAGTTTTATTATGTGATAGATGGCCAACCTATTGTACTTATTCAATCTCTAGCAACTTTGCTTTCATTTGTTAAGTTTTCGAAGTTCATCAAATTGAGAAAACGCATTTTGAGCTGCCTGACGCAATAATCGGACCTGTGACGTCATGATGTCAACGCTATGACCGGATCACTCAGGGGTGGGCAAATTCTTTTGACTGCGGGCCAGTAAATTAAAAAAAATCTAGTGGCGGGCGGTTAAAACACCTAAAAATAGCACTAAATATTAAAACGTTGCATAAAGATAATATAATGCATTTTTTTTATTTTACTATCCTTTATTGCAATAAAATCTATCTATGAAGTCTTAACAAATGAGATACGCAATATACCAATGTGTTTGAAGTAACGATGCAGTGTCTTAATTTTTCAAATTTCAATAGTCTTAACATTTCGACCATTATTTTTTAAGGAGGTTCATATTTTTTCTAAAAAAGCCCTCGGCGGGCCGGATTAAAACCTCTCAAGGGCCGGATCCGGCCCGCGGGCCGTAATTTGCCCACCGCTGGGATCACTAGATCACAGAGGTTAACAAAAAAGACCATAGAATAGACAGAGTAGACCACGGAGGTTAACAAAGGAGACCGAAGAGTAGACAGAGTAGACCAGAGAGTATGAGCTGTACAGTTAATAACGTTACTGGTAGCAATTTTGTTGGGCGTTCACTAAACTAATTTTAAGTTATCGCTTTCTTCTTCCAACGATAGATATATTATTATTATTTTCAGGTTAATCTATTCCACTTAATAAAAACGTCACGAGTAAAAATTTCCGGACTAATCTGACATGTTATCTACAATTTTTGTATCTTTTCTTTTTGTTTCATTGGAAAAATATAGTATACTAGCTGTTGCCCGCGGCGTTGCCTGCGTGGTTAGTGATCCCACAGGAACATTTTTTCGGGATACAAACTGTACTATCTTAATCTAAGTTTTAACAGTTTTTGCGTGAAGGAGAAGCAAACGAAAATACAAACTTTCGCGCTTATGATATTAATAGGATTCCAAAAATAAGTATAGTTGGTGCTCAGCAGTACCAGCATTATCCAAGTTATAATAAAAAAGGATTTTCTTACAAGAAGTTTAATAAAACACCATATTTCATAAGAAACATGAGGAATAACTAACAAACAACCGCCATTGATAAAGAAAACGAGAAACTGGAGCGCAAAAATGTGATGTTTTAGTTGAAATATTACTTGGAATATATTCAGATGCCTCACAAGCGTTTCTGAAGATGACAGCATCAATTTATGACCATCAAACTCATGGTAAAATAGCCTTCTTTTCCTCGACATTGAGGGTAACGACCTACTTCGTAAACTGAGTTATGAGAGAAACTTTGAACTTTATACTATAGCATCTGTTTGCGCGCGAATTTGTTATCTAAACTTTCTGTCACTTGCTTGCGCTTGGAGACAAGTTTTTATGAAATTGGAAGGCGATCAGTCCAACTTGGCATGGCAATGGTGGCTGGCTTAGTTAGTCTGATGTTATATGTGTTAAGCTCTTATTTTCATGGGTAAAATAGGAAAGGTCGTAGTCCCGGGCAAGTTATTGCAAATAACTCTACTAAAATAGATAATAGAAATTAGGCCTTGAAAAGAACTAAGAAATAGCGGTTGTCTGTAAAGTCGGTTTACTGACGATAGTTGAACGTGACAACGTCATAAGAACGGAGGCCGATTGTGCCTCTTTGTTGGTCGTTCCGCGCTCTCGCTTGCACTTCAAGCATTAAATGGAACGCCTCAGAGCGAGGTAACGCCGCGTGTGTCATGTTTTTTTGGTGCGTGCAGCCGGCTCCATCGAACTATAAGACGTTGTCACGTCAAAAACACATGGATTTCTGCGAACTAATCAGTATAAGGTTAAAATATGACGTCTGTCTGTCTAGATGTTATGCTTTCATGGCTTAGCGACTGGGCTGACGTTTAATTAAAGCTAGCTGACCCGGGAAACTTCGTTCCACTCGTTCAATTTGGAAAAAAATAAAATGTATTTTTTCCCAGTTTCCTCAAAGTTTTTCCCTTTTTGTAATCTTTTAAACCTTCCCTGACCTTGAACAAATAATTCAAAACCAAAATTAGACAAATTGGTTCAGCCGTTCTCGAGTGTTAGCGAGGATATATATATATAGATTTCCTGGATTGGATATGTTACCGTTTGGCGGTAGGCTTGCCACATATCCCATTGTGGGATTTAGTGTCTTCGACTAATCGTTGGTGGCGTGGTCGTGCCTCTGCCTACCCCTTTGCGGAAATGGACTTGAAGATACCTTTAAAGATTTAATAGATGATTATAGTTCAAGACCCGAGGCTACTTTTTAAAAAAAACTTCGAAGGACAAAAATACAGAACGAAATGAAATACCATTCTATGCTGACGAAGTAGAGTGTAAACAGTTAGTTATAAATAAGAGCTTATAACAACCGGGAAGTTAGACACGCACCATTACCATCTTTGATGTAAGAGTTCAAATAACTGTTCGCCTTCCAATTTCATAAAAAGTTGTCTCAAAGCGCTTTCCTCAACCTTAAATTTTCTTTTCGTTCAAATATAATTATTGAACGGAAAATATCGTTGATAGAATTTTCTCCACCTGTTCCGAGATATTGAACATCATTTTTTCGAGATGGGAACACTGAGAACCGATGATTTGATTCATAAAATGTGACGCGTTTTTCAATAAACTGTTTTAGTCAAAATTTATTTGAATATAAACGAAAAAAAGGTCAGCAATTGGAGAATATGTCGCTATAGAGTTCGTCGGTTATTTCCTCCTTTATAGTATTTTTTTCTATGTTGTTTCATAAAATATGTTACGTTTGTATATTTATTTTCTATTTTAACTTTATTGTTGACAAATAAATTATTAAAAGTACGAAAGGCGATTTAAATGAAAGTGGATAATTAAAATAATAAATAATGGATAACTAAAATTAATTCGTAAAACTGTCCGAATACCGATTTGTAAACTACAGTTTTTTTCCTTAACACTACCCTAAAACCTCGGCCTAGATTAAAGATACATCTATTTTTTTATTTGGATTGATTTTTAGAAGTCTTTAAAAAAGAAATTAACATTCATAAAATATGTTCATGACTCCATCTTATTTTAGAACTAGGTTAAAAATGTAAACCAATCTGAAATTTTAATTCATTTATTAAACTCGAAAAGCCTAATTTACTTTTATAATGCCAATTTTTGATATAAAATTTCGAATAATTCAAATAAAGTATTTTTTATTTGCCTCTATTGTTTGTGTTTTTTTTAACATTATAATGTTTTTTTTAAAGTTTTTTTTTTGGGATGCCAATGCCTGTCATAGCCTTATTAAAAAGTCAAAAGAGGCACTTACCCAGATTATGACTAAGCAAGGTGGTTTCTTCAAATGCCCGATTTAGGTGTAAAGAACTGTCAGCGGTTCAAATGCACAAAGGACCCACCATTGTGCATTTAAACC
The DNA here is from genome assembly GCA_002245505.1 of Calephelis nemesis. Taxonomy (NCBI): domain Eukaryota; kingdom Metazoa; phylum Arthropoda; class Insecta; order Lepidoptera; family Riodinidae; genus Calephelis; species Calephelis nemesis. The sequence goes on from NJDD01000006.1 coordinate 73,387, forward strand.
GCTAACAGTTCAGTTCAGTCAGTGTCTAGCTAAAATAAAAGGAAACAAGTAAATAAATGGTGTACTTACACTTGTGTTGCAAAAAAAGGAAAAGAAGTAATAAATAATAGTGTAGACATTAAAACTTTGTCGCGCACATAATACAAGAAGTGCATGTATATTAATATTTATATAATACGTATTTATCGTGTAATATTTTGATATATTATGCTAGGTATTTTTCTTGGTATATATGTGTTGTTATGTATTAATTATGTTACCTAAAATTAGGTTTAAATGTGTCTGCAAATGTTTAGTTAATGTTTTTTTTCTGTGCAACCCATTTAATTATTCTTTCAAATTAGTTAGCTTGACTGTTAGAGAATGAATAGCATTAGGACCATAACTCACTGGGACGCCATTGCGACGTGGCTAGCGACGTTGCCATGGTTAGGTCTAACGTTCCTGCGTCGTCAAAGCGTCGCCATTCGGTCGCCAAGTGCGTTAGCCATACAGTCATACATCTCAATACGAACTAGTTGGCGACGTCGCTGGCTAGGTCGCCTTGGCGTCTCGGTGGGTTATGGCCCTTAAGTCCACCATTGTACACTATAGTGCATTAATTTTAAATAAATAAATAATACTTCTACACACGCTACGCTAGCAACAAGACGAGCCACAAGTAGGTATATACACGAAAAAACGAAATAAAAAGACAAATCCAAAGTAAAGAAAGACTCTAAATTTAATTCGGAGAGCAAATCTTTAGGATTAACTAACTAATCCAATACCAATTACGTGTCCAATTATAGTTGATCTTGTTGGTCGTGTAATTACTTCGTCTCAAAACAATGGCTGTGTATTTTCAAACTTTATCGATCTTCATTTACTTGTCAAACTAATTGAATATACATTACAAGATAAAATTATTAAATTTTGGCACATTTGAGCACAATAGATAAAATTTCACCAACCAATTTTTTTTATTACGATCGTTATAAAATGAGTGTGACATTTGAATAAACTCGTAACTTAGAGATAGCTTTTGACGTATTCTAATAAAAATATTGTTAAAAGTATATTACATTACATTTGAGATGAGATAGTTTCATATAAAACTTTACTCACCTTATTTTTTAACCGTGTTGATCCGGACTTCTTTGAGACCATCTGCCTTCCTGCCAGGCAGCTCGTAAAAGGCGAGTACTGGCTTATAGTCACTAACACCGTGACATTTGACTAGGTGTTAGAGTTTCGTAGCGTCTCGTCCGGATCGGTACCACCGCCTTAGCTATTCCTGTCGCCATAACGTCAGTGCTTGCCGTTGACGTATTCCTTCTCAGAGGGTAAGGTAGTCGGTAAACTTAATTTTGCTCGAGATCTGACATCCCAACCACATGTTGGCCGTCTCTAGGAGGCGTGAATGTCTTACATCAGGAAATCCGTCTGCTTGCTTACCTTTCAATGTCAGAAAAAAAGGAGTATGACATCTGAATAAACTCATATTACTTTCTCAACTTTCCACGTATTCTAATAAAGAGTATTATCAAATTAATTAAATGTTAATTTTAAGATAATATAGTTTTAAAGTAAGCTTAAGGTAGTTCCCCGTGTTGGTCCGGGCTCCTTTGTAGAATAGACCATCTGCCTTCCTTGCCTGTCTTGCTTCCTTCACATTCATTACCCTTTTCATACAAACACGCCGGTTTCGGAGACTCTGGACACCACCCTCGGATAATGTCCAATTGATCTGATCGTGAAATGTCAGCCTTGGTCTCCCCGGGTACCTACATCCATCCACATTTGCATTGTATATCTGCTTTGTCAATATTTCATCTGTAATTCTTTCCATATTACTGAACTAGCGGAGCATTTAACACCAACACTTTCTTTCAATCCCACTCTATCTCGAATCTCACTGTTACGAATGCGGTCAGCGAGCGTTACACCACAGATTTTCCGTAGTGCTCTCATTTCGACCGCATTTATCCTACTTTCATGATCTTTCTGACATACCTAACTCTCGCTTCCATACAATAACGTTGGGATTAGCACAGAATTATGCAAAGCGAGTCTAGCTTTCTAGCTTTCTCTATTTTTATCGTCATATTCTATTGTCGATTTTATTCTTTCTTATCAGAAAGAATACATTTTACATTAAAAATAATAGATAAGAAAACGATTAAGGAACCTTAGAACTCAAATGACAGAGGAAGGGAGAAACAGAGACTTAAGGCCCCATACTTAGTCAGCCAGAAGAGCCAATCGCCACACTCCCCTGTTCCATGATTACTATGAAATGTTGCGCTCTAAAGTAAATGTCTTAAGTGCCAAGTCATTATTTTTGACACTATAAAAGTAATTTGAAAAAACTATAAAAACTGAAACAGATATCTTTTAGGTATAATACTTATCTATGTTTATGTTAAATAAATCTAATGTCGATATTTTCATAATTGAAGTAGACAGTTGGGTTTTGCTTTCAAAAAAGGGTTAACTTTTTGATTTTTTTCTATCGAGCAAACTGAAATGAATCGTGTTTTGGAAACACTAGTCTTATAATCTTGTATATTTTTGTCGCCAAGAGCTGTAATTGCTTTGTATGAAAAAAACAGTATATTGCTGACGTATTTTAGCATACATGGCCCCTTAGGTTATGTTTAATTCTTGCATAAAGTAAAATTCTTCTATCTTGAAAAGATGTGAAGACAAGTCATTTGTTTTTTCTCGTGATATATGATAAAATAACTTGATCACTGTTTTTACTAAACTTTTAAAATATGATTTAGATCCGATGATTTCAGACCTTGGTTACTTTGTGACTACTCAATGATTTTAATGGTGTGCTTCCAATTCAAGTAGGAGATGAAACTTTCATGTAGTTTGCTTTATCGTTGCTTTGGTAGATAGAAACAGGACAATAAAGTAATGTACACACTTTTTGAGGTAAACGCTTATACTTTTCCACTGTATACTTTATTTAATACTTTATGTTACGCTTAATTATCCTCCTTTAATATTTATCTAATTAAGATGACGTATGAAATCCAACTAAGTTTCAATGTTTGTATGACAAATCATGTAAAAAATATTTTACTGGTAAATTTGGTAAGGGTTATTAAAATATAACTTTGACACAAATAAACAAAAATTTTATTAGTATTTTGAAAGAAATTTTGTCATCTTGTTCCTGCCAAGCCACGATTATTAAAAATTTATATAAACTGTTTTACGTGTTTATTTGTTACTAGCAGTTTCACGCAGCTTCGCCTGCGTAACTTGGCTTCTACTAAACCGATTTGGATGAAACAAAGCCTATGTCACTGGTGGATAATGTAGCGAATGGTGAAATAATTTTTAAAATCGGTCCAGTAGTTTTTGAACCAATTCATTACAACCAACCAAACAAACAAAGTTTTTCTCTTTATAATATTAGTATAGACAACCAAACAAACAAATAAATAAAGAGGAATCTTTATAATATTAGTATAGATAAAGAGATGAAGGTCTGGATTTTTATGGATCTCGGGTTGTTACCAAAACTAACATATTATTATGAATATTCTGAAAAATCGTAAACGCTGCAAATATTTAAATTTAGAACGTATTATATTATGATGACCTTTTCATATAAATATTTTTAGAAATTTAAAAATATTTCTGAGGAGCTGATGATTTTAAGAATTAAACCACAAAGGTTGATGAGGACAAATCCTCCCCGTTGTCTCGGTGTCCTTAAAGTATATGTCAACCTTTATCCAACCAAGCCAGGTATGCGTGGGTTTGTCTAGCACTGTCCGAATCTAGGTGAAAGAATTTTGCGGTAACATACAAGTATTGCTACCACCGCCTTGCGTATTACTATCACCATCGCACTAAACCTGTTGTCGCATCTTGAATTTAAAGTATCTTCACGCTCATATCCCCGAAGAGGTAGGCAGAGGCACAACCAGGGCACCCACGACTAGCCGAAGATACTAAGTGTCACAATGTGATAGGTGGCAAGCCTATCGCCAACCGGGCACATTTCCAATACCGAGCAATATTTTTTTTATTAGAAAATTGGAAAAACCCAATTTTCTTTTTGTTGCCCGACCCGGGATTCGAACCCGGGACCTCATGCAGTCAAGTCCAACACCCGGACCGCTAGACCACAGAGGCGATATCTTCAATCTTGAATTTAAATAGGACTAAGCGGAAAATACCACTGTTAGAATAAAATAAAAATTTCATAAAATTGTTATTAAAAGAAGAACATCACCTTTGACAGGATTTGAACCCGTGCCCTACCTCTTTCGTTAACGAAGTTCCTTTTAAGATGTTGAAAGCTGAAAAAACAAAAGTTTACAGCCAACACTTAAAAATATACAATCAAATGCAAAACCCCCGTTTTTTCAAGTTGTTTGAAAATGGTAAAATATAAAGCGTGTTTACCTTAGTTTTAGTAAATGTCTTTGCTTTACATTAGAAGCAATTGTGATCAGGTCATTAAAGCTTTATCAAAGGTTCTTCCCATTGAAATGGTTCCACTAAATCCTTGTCTTCAAGAATGCTCACGGACTCTAAATGGACGGCCTACGTTTTAGCGTATTGTTTGTTTTATTTACCTAAAATGTTTCGTATTTTCCACAATCTACGGAATTTCGGCGTGATTTCTTATGATGAAGGGATGCGACGAACTCATCGCTCGCTTACTATGGAATAACCTAGAAATTTAGATTATTAGAACCACTTACTATTTTGTGTGACATGTCAGCAAACTAACACAAGGGTCTCTCTAACTGGTAACTACACTGACCAACCGCGAGGCTCGGGTTCGATTCCCGACGTGGGCAGGCATTTCTGTGATGAACATTTAGATGTCTGAATTTCCGGTTCTGGGTTTTTATTAAATTTATTCTAGTATATATTTAAGTATTTCTATGTAATAAAATCATTGACTAACACCGATAACGAAAGCACTTACCTAATTTGCTTACTTTGGGGTTAGATTCAATTTGTGTAACTTGTCCAGGGATATTTATTTATTTAATATACCCAATTTTCCAGGCATAATTAAATCCTAACTTGGCGGCAATGGAGGTTCCATTTTACGCTCTGTCAATTAAAAACAAAAAACAATTTATTTGTGTGCCGACGGTTCATACAAAAAAAATTGCTTGTATCATAAACACAGAAAACGTCTATTTGATATTTTCCATCGTCGGCACTTGGTAAAACTTCCAAATATTCATATTTTTAAAGAAAGAAACACTTGTACTGTTTTACTTATCACTTATAATTTATTACTTTGTAATTAATAGCCTACCGGTTTCGCTTATACAGCATCATCAGAGTAGTTTAAGTTTTAGCCCTGATGATGCTGTATAAGCGAAACCGGTAGGCTATTAATTACAAAGTAATAAATTATAAGTGATAAGTAAAACAGTACAAGTGTTTCTTTCTTTAAAAATATGAACAGAAAACGTCGAACATCGAACCTCCTCTTTTTATAGTAGGTTATTAACATTCTTATGTTTAAGGAAAATGGTTTTAGGTGAAAAGACAATTAAATTACTGCAGTCTTAGTGCGTTTTAATTAATATAATTTTTGTTAGTCTAATGACTTCAAGTTCAATATGAACAAGCCACAAGCGAAAAGCTTAGTCAGACACAACTATAAACTGCTTTCTAAACTCAACCGCGTGTTTCCGTTTCCTTCAATTAGACTGTGGATTCCGGAAATTCTATCGAAAATTGACTTCATTTCCCTATGGTAGGATGATATCGATAACTGAAGCTCTCTACATTTTTATTTATTTATTACTAGCTGTTGCCCGCTGTATTGCCCGCGTGGTTAATGGTTCCTCAGGATCATTTTTTCGGGATAAAACTAACCTATCTGTCAATCCAAGTCACTTTATATGTGTGTGCCGAATTTCATGAAAATCGGTACAGCAGTTATTGCGTGAAAGATTTACAATTAAACAATTATACAAACTTTCGCATTAAAAATATTATTAGTATTATTTAGCTGACCAGACAGACGTTTTCTTTTTTTCTTCCTTTATTTTTGATATAAATCAAGCATGGCAATTTGAATGTAAATTTGTAACCTTGTAAAATCAAATAACATTATTCCACAAAAGTTACTTTAGATACGAGTGTGTGCCCAATTTGTCCCTTAACACCCCAAACGTCCATTTAAACATATTTAATTATCATAAGTGGCACATAACTCTTGGTTAAATTTGTTTTTCTATTTTTTCGTTGTTTGGGTCTTAGTCAAAAATTATGAAACAAATGTATTTTGATTTGAAGTGTATTGTGAAACTCCTGGGACAATGTCTACATGTAATGTAGCTAAGAACTATCTCGGTTACGTCGGCTTTCAAATAAAAATCCGCATCGAAATCGATCCATTCTTTCAAAAGTTATGACGCCATAGACTCATACACGTTTTACTTCGTTCGTGTAAGTTCGTGGAAAAAGTACAAGTATCCTGACAAAAAGTGGCTACTTTCACAAAAGCAGCAAACCTGTAACATCTATGGTGTCTATAGAACACGGTTATCTCTTACCATTAGTAACTTAGTACTGTTACTTGTTTTTCGCTAAATCATTTATTATGAAACATTTCAATCTTTTCAATCTGCTCAGACCACCGTTTTAGCAGCATCAGCTTCCTTTTGGTCAACAAGTAACTTAAAACTTTTCTCATGTTACTTACCTGGAGATGTTATGTACCATATCTGGCAACTGTAAAACTTAATATGAACTGTAGAACAATTACTAGCGGCAAATATGAGGAAAAGATTAGTTTAATGATCTAGTAATAATATTTTGGTTGGTTAGCGTACCCTAACCCAACTGAATATGGTAGAAGTTCAAGTTCGATTGTAGGCTAGACGTTTACAAAACGAACTTAGATGTATGTATTTTGAGTTTGTAAATTATGTAATTCTCAGTAATATCATATTTTAAATTAATATTTAATGATAATTAATGTTTAAAACAAATATAAACACAATTTATTGAGATGACTAGCTGCGCCCCGCGGTTTCACCCGCGTAAGTCCCAATCCCGCAGGAACTCCGGGATAAAAAGTAGCCTATATGTTATTCTGAGTCTTCAGCTACCTACATACCAAATTTCATCGTAATCGGCTTTGTAGTTTTTGCGTGAAAGAGTAACAAACATCCATACATCCATACATCCACACATACAAACTTTCGCATTTATAATATTAATAGGATTAATACAAGGATGCTTCCTCTGTAAATATTTGATCATAATGATCTTTGAATTAAATAAATAATAATTTGCCTTAAAACATTTTTTTATTATGCCTATTGTTTTTAAATGTTTATTATTACATTACAATTATTTTATTTTATTAATACTAGTGATAACTAATGATGGTGGTAATATATTGACAATATTTATCTTAATAAAAAAAGTATATACACGCTCGTAGGCGAAAGGTAGACAGAGACACTAACAGCTGCAATCAGAGACGTCCACTATATTTTAATCAGTCGACGTTTTCTTTTTTTTTTATGTTATAGGAAGGATAAGCAGGCGGATTTCCAGATGGTAAGAAATTCACGCCGCCTAAAGACACCAAAGGTGTTTATGGTGCGTTGCCAACCCGAGGTCAAGATGCTAGGCCTCGAGCAAAAGTAAGTTTACCGGCTACCCTACCCTCCGGACCGGAACACGTCATGACATTATGGCGGCAGGAATAGGTAAGGCGGTGGCACCAATCCGGGCGAGTCGCTGCGAAACTCTACCACCCAGTCAGATGTCACGGTGTTAGTGACGGCAAGCCTATGCTCGCCTTTTACGAGCTGCCTGGCACAGGAAGGCAGATGGTCTATTCTGCAAAGGAGCCCGGACCAACACGGGGGAAAAAAAATTATATACATAATTGTGAGCTAACGTTAGATAAAATATTAATTGATATCTCTGGGTCTGGCCATCTACCCCAAAATGTGTTGGGTTTTATAATAATTTGCTAAATATAATATTACCTTATTACGTCTTCAGTTATATTGAATAAGTCCTAATATTTGAAGAATATTTTCGAAAACATTAGTCTGTTCCAGGGGTGGGCAAATTATTTTGACCACGGTCCAGTAAGTTAAAAAAAATCTAGTGGCGGGCCAGTAAATTATAATTAATCTTGAGGCGGGCCGGTTTACTAAAACACCTAAAAATAGCAGTAAATATTACAATTATAAAACGTTGTATAAAGATAACGATAAGGCATTTTTGTTTTTATTTTAAAATCCTTTATTAAAATAAGTTCAATTTATAAAGTCTTAACATATGAAATTCGCAATAAATATGTTTGAAGTATCGATTTAGTATTTTAATTGTTCAAACTTCAATAGTCTTAACATTTCAAGCATAATTTTTTTTAATGAGTTTCATATTTTTTCTAAAAAAACCCTCGGCGGGCCGGATTAAAACTTCTCAAGGGCCGAATCCGGCCCGCGGGCCGTAATTTGCCCACCACTGGTCTGTACCCAATATAAAAATGAATTGCAGAATGTGTTGGTAAGAGTATAACTTCCGACCGACTGAACCGATTTGTTTAATATGTTTTTTGTTCTGTTAACTATTGTCAGAAGAAGGTTCTAATGAAGAGAAAAACCAGTAACATTGCAGAGAAAGTGGGAAATCAGTACTTTATTTTACTGAACGGGTGGAAGGACGTTTGAAGGGACAGCTAATAGAACAAAACCAACTCTATCTAACATGTCGCGATTTGTTTTTTTTTAAGAAAACTAATGGTTCTGAGACGTATTTTCATCGTCGACGCTTATAAAATATTCATATTTTCAAAAAAATTTGTACTGTTTTACGTATCATTTATACATTGTTATTTTATAAATTGCCTACCGGTTTCACTTATTACAGAGTTCAAGTTTTAGTACTCATAAATAATGCTGTTGTAAGCGAAACTCGTAGACTATTTAAAAATAATAAATTTTAAGTGATACGTAGTACAAGTGTTTCTTTAATTAAAAATATGAAGATTCTGAGACGATCCCACATATTTTTTTTATCTTCCCACTACCGACTATACATCATAATAAAACTAATTTAGGTCCACCTCGAAATTATGACCTTTAGTCCTGTTCCTTATTGGCTATATGATGGCGTAACAGTCATACAAAAAAGCAATCAAATTGATAACCTGGTTGTTATGGTGTCGGTTAAAAAGACATTAATCACACAGACAAAACTACACGTAGTTAGTATTACACTAGCTACATATTCACTAAGAACGTTAAGTAGATATTTTACAAAACTGGGTCAAAAGACTTCGAAACATAACTAGACTATACATTAAGATACGAGACCTTTAATATCAGCAATAAAGATTTTTTAGCAATGAACATTTTTCCACGACCATAACTCATGTAGAAAAAATGATGAAGAGGCCATAAAAGCAGTACCAAGTCCATTACAAATAACCCCAGAGGGTTTGCGGAATCTGTTCAATTTCCAAACGGCTTCAATAAATGTCATTTGGTACGAGACGAAAGTCTGGACCGCTTAGAATTATACTATTACGCTACTGCGTTGGAATATATCTAATGTCATTATGCTGAATCGCGTAAACAAAGACTTAGTATATGTAGATTAGACATGACCTTACAAATTTTAGATGGGAAAAAATAATTTTAACCCGATTCTTTAGTTTTCTGTTTCTCAAAGAAGGGTTCAATTTATTTTTATTTTAATGGCCATAATAAATCATTTTTAAATGTTAAATTTATTTAATAATCCTATTAATATTATAAATGCGAAACTTTGTATGTATGGATGTATGGATGTTTGTTACTCTTTCACGCAAAAACTACAAAGCCGATTACGATGAAATTTGGTATGTAGGTAGCTGAAGACCCAGAATAACATATAGGCTACTTTTTATCCCGGAGTTCCCGCGGGATTGGGACTTACGCGGGTGAAACCGCGAGGCGCAGCTAGTAATAAATAATAAGAATAAATCTTTATTTCACGTAAACCTACAAGAGGCATCTGTGACGCGTCTATACAATAATAAATTTACCACTGGATCGGAACTCGGCCGCACACTGAGAAAGTCCGGCAAGAAACTCAGCGGGCTTGTCTTTTTTTAAAATATTTTTACAATAATTAATGAAATGATAATTATAAGAGATTGGCATTAGGAGCAATTAATCCCAAGCCATCTTATCAACTAAATATTCAGAAATGGTGTAATAACCCTTTTTAATTAATTAACATTTAACACATTTCTTCAATTTATTTATTGGAAGTTCTTTCATATAATTGGGAATTAAAAAAATAGTATGACGTAGAGGGCATGTAACTACGTACATAAAAAAAAATTATACATCGATCGGGCCCCCATCCATTGACAATTTGAAAGAAGTCTGTATTGTATGTAATTATTTAAATGCCTCTGTGGTCTAGCGGTCCGGCGTTGGACTTGACTTCTTAAGGTCCCGGGTTCGATTCCCAGGTTGGACAACATATAACTTAGAAAATGTATGTTCTTAATTTTCTATTAAAAATAATGTTGTCTGGGACTGGATAAGTGCCCGGTTGGCGATAGGCTTGCCACCTATCACATTGCGGGACTTGGTGTTTTCGGCTAATCGTGGAAGCCTTAGTTGCGCCTCTGCCTACCCCTTAAGGAATATGAGCGTAAATATACTTTTTTTCAAATAATTGTTATGTTTGAGTAATTGTACATTGTATATTTTTCATTTTTTAAGCAATCACTTTATCTTAGGTTGTCTAGATGAAATATCTTTAGAGATAACCTCGACATTTTTATAATTTTGCATGTTGCTTTTATTTCTGTTTTACATGCAATAAAGAAAGAAATAAATGACGACTCACTTGAACGAGACCTGAACAAACAATGTAATCGAATGACATTATCCTTTACAGGCTCAAAATTAGCTCGAGGCAAAGGTTTTAGGCTCTATTAACATCTGACTAAATATATTTCTTTCTCAAAAATTGTGAAAGTTGTCTTATATAATTCTCGGATACTGCGCTAGATCTAGCGAATAGGTCTGAGAACCTGTTACGCAGTTGGTAGAGCGTAAACTGATCTGGATTCGTGTCCCTTACTCATTTTTGTCACCGTAGGTACTAGTTTTTGCCTTTGTCGTATTCTAAAGGATAGCGTAACCAATAAACTTATGCATTAATCCCCTCGCTTTAGTTTCAGTCTAATAACGCACCACTACAACCTTTGGTGTCGATAGGCAACGAGTATACGATCAGAAAACTAATCTGGTTATTTGTCTATAAAGCCTGCTACATACGTTTGGAATGATACCGTATCAAAAAATCGAAATACAATTTCGAACGCTGAAAATTCAAACAAATCTATTGACCTACTACATGTCACTATCTACGTCACTGTTTTCCCATACGTAATACGTATCTGTACGGAAAAAGTTTCAATTGTATTTTTCGACACCAAATTCCGTAAGTGAATTTGAACGTATATGTCTGCCATACCTGCATGCCATGAAAATTGCCATGCATGCATGCCATGTATGAATGCCAAGTAGCATTAAGTACACTTTTGTTTTTTTTCTTATGTCATGGGAAGGCAAACAAGCAGACGGATTTCCTGATGGTAAGAAATTCTCGCCGCCTAGAGACATCAAAGGTGGTAATTAATGGTGCGTTGCCAACTAGAGGCCGAGATGTTAGGCTTTGAGCAAAAGTAAGTTTACCGGCTACCTCACCCTCCGAACCGGAACACGTCCATGACGTTATGGCGGCAGGAATAGGTAAGGCGGTGGTACCAATCCGGATGAGTCGCTGCAAAACTCTACCACCTAGAACACTATAGTGCATGAATTTTAAACAAATAAATATGTAGACCTAAATCCATAAAAACCGGCAAACAGGCAAAATTAATGAGTAATATATCGTATTTTAATATAAAGATTTGTTAATGTATATTTTTTGGTAGCTATTGACATATTGTTCTTCAACATTTTTCAATGGAGTTTCAAATATTCCCGGCATAAAAATTGGTACCAAATAATGAAATAATCATACACTTAGTAGTTATATTTAATAGATATGATAGAAATAATATTATAAAAATGTGTGCGTTTGAATTTCACTGTTATTAACCAATAAAAATAATAATAGAAATAATCACGTTAGCAAATTGTGCCTAGAATC
>NJDD01000006.1:91100-103514 GCA_002245505.1 Calephelis nemesis
AACTATCTACGGCCTATTAAATCTATTACCAAATCTATTATCAAAAGATCGACCGATCGAAGACAGTTCAAATACAAAAAAATACTCTGAATTGTTAGAAGGCAAAGGGAAACTGGTGGTCGTATCTACGTTTTGAAGTTTGAACGACATGATCAAAGTAGGTTTTAATGCTTTAGCAAATGGGCAAAGATGGCGACTTACTACTACTAACTAAGCTCGGTATTACTAGTCTAATCAGCGGTCGTAATAAGAAACCCTAGCTTAACGTAGGTCGAAATAGAAATCGACGAGGAGAATTTTTATACTATGTGCATTACTTACCATCAGGATATCGGTCTGCTATTTTATACTTTAACTAGCTGGTCCGTCATACATTGTTCTGCTATATTTTAATTTGGTTTTAGAGAAAAAAAATTGGGCTAAGTCACCTTTATCACTTACCCATGAAAAATAGATGTTGGCTGATTCTCAGTACTACTCAATATGCTCACAAAATTTCACGGGAATCGGTCAAGTCGTTTCGGAGGAGTACGGAAACGAACATTATCACACGAGAATTTTATATGTAAGATTTAAAATGTTTTGTTCTTGTTTACAGATATATATGTTACTGACAGCGTAACGTAACGTAGAATTAATCTTTTTTGAAGTTATAAGATAACGAAATAGGTAGCCCTCTTGATGCTAAAAGACAACCATTGTCTATAGACACCAAAGACGTCACTGGTGTGTCGCTATCACTGGCCTGAGTTTTTGTACGACTTGTGCCAGTTTGTTAAGTAACCTATCTTCCTGCACAAATCGCAACATAGCCAAGCACGGATGGTATCAGAAATAGGAAAGGTAGTGGTACCAATCCGGGCGAACAAGAATTAAGAATCGTTAATAATTTTAGACAAACCTACAGTAAAAGAAAACCTTATAGGAATTCTAGACGGTTGTACACACAGGTTGTAAACATTAATCCAAATTTTACAATAGTTTCGTTCAAGGTCAACTTTGTTGAAAGGAGTGTTTACAACCATCTGGAATATCTCTTACGCAATGAGCTTAGTTTTGTTTTTGGCGAAACATCCATGGCTGGCACTATAGTTCTCTTGTTGGACTTGTAGTGTACTTCAACCGTAACCACGTAGCTGGTAAACTTGCTAAGGTTGATAACAAACATACATATTTACATAATTTAGTATCCAAAGTGTGATATAAAAAGTAAAAGTGCTATTTGAACAGTGTATGCAATAGCATTTCAACAAGCGTTTACTTTCGACGCTTGCTGAGAGAGAGAGAGAGAGAGAGAGAATATGAATAGTGGTAGTGTATTTTGTGTCATCCAAAAAACTTTCAAGTAGCTTACCTTCAAATTCAAGAAGCTCATGGATAGATTATAAGCTTCTTGTTCAAATCCCATAAAACTAGTTCAATTTAGGTAAAAGCAGATTTTGGATAATAATTTCAAGTAGCTTTAGCGTAAAAAGAATTAAAGTAAAACAGTTACTTTGACTTTTTGTGTATATTTTTTATACTAGTATCTTATATTATTATTTATACTAGTTACGGGCGACTCCATTGGTCGAAATTCGACCATAATATATTTTGATATCTTGTTGATAAGAACGCCATCTTCATTTCTCAAGACCAACTACTTTGTTTACAAACTTTAGGAAGAGTTAGTGCGCCATCTGTGATCTTTTATCGTTGTCATCAATGTATTTGTTTATGTGTGTCAAATGCATGGTAGTACGAGTAACGTTTTATTTTTTGAATTAATGCACTGTTAGCACAATTTTCGTAAAAAGGAGTCTAAAGTTTTTGCTTCACATCTTAATATTTATATTTATGTATAGCACATCTGCTCCATGAATTATTTAAAAAAATATTACATTTCTTAATTAAATGAAAAGAAACAACCATTTACCTTAAAACAACAAATCGTCTTTAAAAAACATTAAGTAAAGTTGTCTTATTAACATAAATAAGGTAAATGCAAAAAAGAAATGAGCTGCACAAAAACATTCAAACTGTTCTGTTTTCAAAACTTTGCAAATAAAATGAAATTTAAACAGAATTATTTATATTCATAGAGACTCGGGACAAGTTGTTTCAAGTATTTTTGACCGACACAAAGTTAACGCTTCGTTAACTTTTATAAAGAAATGAAGGCAAACAAGCAAATGGAAAGAAGTTTCCGCTAACAACGAACAACTGAAATATCAATTCTGATATTCAAAAAGGGGCTCAAAAACATGGTGATTACTTTACGTAATTATTAATTAAATATTTAAATAAAACATTTTTTCAAAGCGGAAAAATTCAAAAATGGCGAAAAAGATCGCGTTCTTTAAAAATCGACCCGTTTTAACATTTCACCGTTAAAAGATTCCTTCTTATCAAGTTCCCAATGAATCCGGTGAAGTTGTAAAAACCGCGAGCGAACGTTAAAAAAAATGAATTTGTGCGTTGATTCAAAAATAGATTTTTTACTTGTTTTTATGTAAAATCAGCGCCTTTTGTAAGTATCACAACAAGTTAACCTTGTTAGCCATATAATAAGATACTCAAAATAAGAAAATTTGCAATAAGCACCTTTTCTTGTGTAAATCTTTTTTGTTTTGGTTCTGTAAAACGAATAAAACTTTCCCCAAGTTATTTTAGAAACAAAATGCCTTGCGTTAAAGAAAATATATACGTAATGAACGCCATGTGTCAATACAATAGAGGTGAAATTCAGGATACATTTAAAAATTTGCATATGTATGTATGAAACAATAATTATTATTATACACAAATATGTAAAAGAATTCACCAGTCAAGTTTATAATTTTCTTCTACAGGTACATAATATGAACACTATTATGACATATGTATATAATTAGGGCAATAACACCACGAGTCTTCTGTAATAAGCAAAAACGATAGGCTTATTATAGCCTATTAGGTACATATTTTATAAAATAAAGTTCAGGTAAGTGTTTATGTTTATGTCAAAAACTGTATTACGATGTGTATAAACCATGTAATACGATGTAGAAATGGAAAAGGACGTTATTTCTGTATCAAATGTTACCACTTCAATAACCATTAGCAAACGGTTGATACGTCATCGTAATGAATATTTACATTTCTTACTAGTTTTCCAACTGGTAGTATCTTCACGCCCATATCCCCGAAGTGATAGGCAGAGACACCACCAGTACACATATCTAATCATGTACATTTTTTTAACAAATTGTTTGAAAATACACTTATGGTTTTTGTTGCCCTATTCGGAAAACGAAACCAGGACCCCAAGAAGTCAAGTCCGATGCCGGACCGCTAGACCACACAGGCGATATCGTTTTCTACCAAATTAGATGTAAGTTAATAAAAATAAATTTTCGGCTCCAAATTTAAAACTTTTAATTGAAAAAAGTTAAAACTAAAATTCACGTAAGCACTGTTTCTCTCCAAATGTAAATATTCTGCATTCCGAAAAAAACGTCATTTTTTAATTCAAATGATTTAACATATTTAAACTTAAGCTGTTGAACGTTGACGATCAAGCTGAAACAACCCACCCGTAAACAAAACATAATATTTTTGCCAGACATTGTATCTTAAATATTATACTACAAAATATGGTTGCATTATCAGATATCTGTATACACAATGTTCTATGGTAGGCTTTCTCTGTTTTAGTCGGCTTCGTCAATTTATAACATCTATGCATTAATACGTGAAGCAAAAACTTTGGAAAACCCTTTTTACGAAAATTGCGCTGACGGAAGAGTATGAAATTTTGCACACTTATAGTTAACGTGTATGAGAAGTGCAGAATGCTAATATTTTTCAATAATAATGCCTATAAAGTACATTAAATCAATAAATTATTTTGCTTAGGTTTGTGCCCACAAAAACACAAGACAGTTAAACGAATAAGTCTAGACAGTGAGCATTCATATTAAGTTTTGGGACAGACCTTGGGCGATACCGTAAAAACTAGAACGCGCTTGATATTATCTAAGTTTGTAATTAATATTACCTTTCGGTAGAGGTTTTTGATAGAAGCTATGTCAAATGCTAGCATCAATTTTAAGGTAGTGTAGGGATGTGACGACACCATCGTATTTTGGTGAAAATCTAGTCAGGCTTTGTTTTGGATTATTTCACTAGTTCAGTCAGTCATCATTTGATGGTAGAGAAACTATACAGCGGTTCGCCCAGACTGGAAGATATTGATAGTAATTTTGTTGCACACTCTTTAAACTAATTTTAAGTTATCTCTATCTTCATTCTAGGAATGTAATAGAAAGAGACAAAACACTTTCACACAAAATGAAATATCACATTCCTCTGCGCAGGCCCTAAATGTGTAGGTGTTTACTTAAGTCTTTTAATAAACCTATTTCCTAACAGCGTAAACCTAAATTGGGTTAATAGGTGCTCTTACGATGCCACATAAAACGTACTAAATTACAATTGGTTACATGTATGTGAATTTCAGCTATAAAATTAACTTGAACCTTTACGACATGTAGGCAATTTGGGAGGAGGAAGTTTTAAAAGCCATCCAATCACTGTGAAGTACACATTTTTATTCAGCCATAAAACGGTTAGATTTTATGTGGTGAATTTTGGATAGCTTAATCGGTTTTAAAACTCTTTCTAAATATTAAGTAGTGCGGAGTAAGTCAGAATCGTTTTTTCTTATTATTTGTATCTTTATTGTGAAATCTAACTTATAAAAAGAACCCAAGTGCGAGTTGGACTTCAAGCAAGTCTAGGGCGAACCGCTGTATAGTTTCTCTACCATCAAATTATGACTGACTGAACTAGTGAAATAATCCAAAACAAAGCTTGACTAGATTTCCACCAAAATACGATGGTGTCGTCACATCCCTACACCACCTTAAAATTGATGTGAACCCTAGACATAGCATCTATCAAAAGCCACTACCGAAAAGTAATATTAATTCCAAACTTAGATAATATCAAGCCCGTTTTAGTTTTTACGGTATCGCCCAAGGTCTGTCTCAAACAGTAAAGAAAATAATATAAAAGTACTTGTAGTTTGTTGTAACTATAACCGATGTTTTGATAATAGTGAATTTATCCAACGGAACAGTAATCGAAAATAGTATCAAATGGTAAACTAACAAAATTTGTCATTCGCAAACGTATCGAAAAATGAGCTCGAACGAGTATCAACGACGTCTGCCCTCACATGTTTACCTGTTTGGGTAAGTGCATTCGGTAACCTGACCCCCGCGCTTTCCGCAACCGGTACCGATCAAACCACGCTCCATGCGAAGTATAAAGCATCATGTTGATGGTTGTAATCATGCCCCAATCACGCCTTCCACAAAGGTGACATTTGTGGAAACTTTGTTTGAAACATATCAAAATTTGGATTAAATCTACTTTCCGCACGGATGCAAACTAATGTTTACAATCAATGTCTACATCCGTGTATAAACCCTATAGTTGTTATGAGGCACATATTACAGACTTATTGTAAGAAAATATTGGTTCAGGTTTATGCATAAGGTTTATGTTTATTAAATTATTTTTTTACATTTGAGTTAGTTACATGAAAACCTTATTACGGTTTACGATTTATAATCTACATAACAGATAGGTAGGGTAGAAAAATACTTAATAGGTCGTTCAAAACAATTTGCGTTGGAAGTTTGCATGGCATCAAATTTCTTTTTAGTTCATTTTTAGTTTAGGATTTACAGGGGCAGGGGAGTGACACTTTATACCAATTGAGAACTGTCTCTAGTGCAAACTATTTAGTTTAGAAAAAAATGTATTAAAAACCTTAGTGTAACCATAGTAACCTCACACGTAGGGTTTGAAAAAATGGATTTTAAGCTATAAGTATGGGGAGGCCCCATTTGTTGGTTTTCCATTTATGACTAAAAATCTTAGTGCGGTTCACGAAATTCATTTTTTTACCAGTTTTGGAAGAAAGTTGCTGTAAGATACGGACGGACAGACAGAGAGGCATGAAGATTTAAATATTCCATTTTTTACCCTTTGACTACGGAAACCTAAAAAGGAACTAGGTATTCTATTTCCCTTGGCCATCGCATTAAGCGTTAATGGATGAAACGATTTCTCATTTTTTCAATAAAATAGAAATCTTTTCCTAATTCTGTTGGATTATTGATCATTAAGAATTAAAATTGAGATAGAAATAACATTGTTAACAATAACTAGTAATGTGCCTGATATCCATATATCCGTAGAGGGCAAAAAATCATAAGAGATAATTTAAGAGAAGAAAGATTCGTATCCGACGCGTTCGGATACGAATCTTTTTTTTCCGTTAAGTACCATTTTGGCAGATTTTCTGAAGATGTATGTATAAGTTATATTTTGTAAATTTATTTGTTTAGGTAGAAATGAAAAACTGAAAAAAAAACGGGTTGCACATTGGGACTGCCGGCAGAAGTGAAAACTTGCATATTTACATTGTGCATTTTTTTATGTTTTGGAATGGTTAGTGAATCATTTTGGACGAATTGTTTAATTGTCAATACGAAAGTACTGTCATTTATGTGGTAGAATACAATATTCATTTATTGCGCTATCCTACACAAACATGACAACACGAACATTCGTGCAAGCGCCTTGCGACGTCTTATTTGCACAAGCGCACTGCGCGGTCTTACGAATTTTTGTCTTACGAATCAGGTCACGTGTTTTGACGCGAGTTTATAAGTATTTACCCATTTCAAAAAAAGTGCGCATCGCCGCTAAAGAGGTTTTCACTTCAGAAATATGTTTAGCCCATATAACTAAACCGGCTGAAGGGGTGACGATTACCTTGAAGAGACGTTACCTATTGTTTCAAGATCCGATGTCAACATCGATTGAGTAAGAAATTTAAAGTCTGTATCCGCGATCTTTACAGCGAAAATTCGGTTTCCGATTGTCGGATTTTATTATTAAGGATCAGGCACATCACTAGTAATAACCACACTAATGGGTATGCTACAAAAATCATGTTCATCAAGTACAAAAAAATTAAAGCTTAATGTAAAGCTTTTAATACCTATGAAGTAAAAGTATTTTGACGTCAGAAATGTAAAGCACAATACCCAATTATAAATTCAGAATTCATATAATGGTTTGTTATAAGGCAGTGGGTCAAGTGCGAGCTTAACAATACCAAAGCCTTAAATTGAGCAATATTTTATGTTAATGCTTCATTGACTTTGCTTTTTTATTAACCTAATTGCCTTCCAATTGAAGGCAAATTGGCAAATGAATAGACGAACCGTTTTACATTTATATTTTTGTATGTGATAGGTCAGCGAACAAACACACGGTCTCATGGTGCTAAGAGACAGCCGTGGTCTAAAGACCATAAATGGTACAAGTGCGTCGTTGTTCTACGACGAAATGTGCAAGTCTACCCTACCCTACCTTCCGGATCTGAACATAACTGAGTTATTATGGTGGCAGGAATTGGTAAGATGGTGGATCCTTATCCGGGCAAGTTGCTGCCACACTCTACCACAATTGACGTGTTCCGGTTTGGAGAGTAAGGTAGCCGGTAAGCTTACTTTTGCTCCAGGCCTAACATCCCGACTTCAGGTTGGAGACGCACCGTTACCACCTTTGGTGTCATAAGATGGCGTGGATTTTTGACTATCAGGAATCTGTCTGCTTGTCTAAATTACAATATATAAAAATACTACGCTCCACCACGACTCCTGGTATTCAGTATTCAGTTAGTAGTATTATCAATGATAATATCATTTGGAATCCTGCTGGAAAATATTGCTGATATTAGCAATTATACGTAACAAACGAAATCAAAGATATTTGTTGTATCCTGGACTTCCGAGAAAACAAACGTTTGCTTTTCCACATCCATTGGAAGTTCCATTAGTGAAATGTGACACATCTGTCCTGCGAAACCGCATTTGTTCTATTGGTCCAATATGGAACAGCAAATGTTGACAATTGCGGTGCTTTATTTATTTTACCTTAAGACGAATTATTGCAACTATTATTTTCTTTTAGCAAAAAGTCGACTTTTCTGAGGGAAGAGACCGTCGCCTGTAGATACCATTTATGTCTTGGGCCTTGTTCTTAAACAAGTCTCTTTACGCCTATATCCCCGAAGTGGTAGGTAGAGGCACAACTAGGGCACTCACGGCAAGCCACACTAAGGTCGCAGAATGTGATAGGTGACACATCTGTCCTGCGAAACCTCATTTGTTCTATTGGTCCAATATGGAACAGCAAATGTTGACTATTACGGTGCTTTATTTATTTTACCTTAAGACGAATTATTGCAACTATGATTTTATTTTTGTAACAAAAAACTGTCGATTTTTCTGAGGACAGAGACAGTCGCCTATGGATACCATATATGTCTTGGGTCGTTTTCTTAAGTATCTTCGACCCCATACTCCAAAGAGGTAGGCAGAGGCACAACCAGGGCGCCCACGACCACAATGTAATAGGTGGCAAGTCTATCGCCAACCAGGCACACATCTAATCCCGGGTAACATTTTTTTTAATTGGAAAATTGGAAAAAAACATTTTTTTTTGTTGCTCAACCCGTAAATCGAACATGGAACCTCATGAAGTCTAGTCAAATACCTGGACCGCTAAACCACAAAGGGTCGTGTTCTTGCTTGTGAGATATAAGACCACGTGTACCAGTTTGCTGGATACTATATTCTCTGACAATATTGAGCAAAAATAGGCAAATCGTGTTGTATCCGGGCTAACAAAACTCTGTAAAGTAATAAAGTTAATGAATTTCAGCATCAAACTACATTATCGCCTCTGTGGTAGCGGTCAGGGTGTTGGACTTGACTGCATGAGGTCTCGGGTTCGAATCCCGGGTCGGCCAACAAAAAGAAAATTGGATTTTTCCAATTTCCTAATTAAAAATGTTGGTCGGGATTGGAAATGTGCCCGGTTGGCGATAGGCTTGCCACCTATCACATTATGGGACTTAGTGTCTTCGGCTAGTCGTGGGTGCCCTGGTTGTGCCTCTGCCTACTTCTGCGTGAAGATACTTTTTTTCTTTTTAAACTACATTAGACCTTGAAAAAGGAGTTAGGCTACTTTTTGTCCTAATATTTCAAAAAGTTACTGCAGGCCAATAACTACTACATGGACAAAGTCACGGGTAGCATACGTGGAGATGCTTCAACTGTCTGACTGCTTATAAATAAAAAAAATGTAAAGATACAAGCCAGGTTTTAAAAGACTACAGAGTTTTCTTATCATCTTGAATATTATGTTCCGTAAAGTTATTCACATTAAACGTATTTTATGCAAAAATGAACCCTATGTGACAAAATCAACTTTACTTTGTCATACTCGACTAGTTCACGCTTTTTGGAACTCCTAGCACGGTCATTTCGAGTTATCGAATAGTTGGATCGAAATATAATCGTTTTTGTTACAAAGGACGTATAGCGTTATCGAGCAAATATGAAAATACTGTTAAATAGAATTCTTGGGCAACAATATCAGGAATAATATTTAGGTCATAAATGTGTGAACTTATTATTATAGAATAGAACAATTAGTGCTCTCGAGCAAACCCAAAAACAGGGACGAAATTTGAAATGATTTGAATTTTCATGTTTCCAATAATGAAACTAAGGTATTAGAAATAGGCAAGAAATCTGAATTTATTTGAATTTGAATGTAACTTAATAATCTTTGCTAATGTGTTTAGCACAAATGTGATTAATTCAAAATATAAAATAAACCTATGTATATTTAGATTCAGCAGCTGTGTCCTAATTTTTTTCGTAAGGTGTTCTATTTTATTAATATAAAGATAACGGTTATGCAAAAAAACACTTTTACTAAAAAGTGTCTTCACGCTTGTATCCCGCAAGAGAGAGGTGCCCCTACTGGGGTACAACCAGGGCACCCACAACTAGCCAAAGACACTGTCTCTCAATGTGATAGGTGGTAAGCCTATCGCCAACCGGACACATATCCAATCCCGAGCAACGTTGTTTTTATTAAAAAAGTGAAAAAGATATTTTTCTTTTTCTGCCTGATCCGAGGATCGAGCCCGGGAGCTCACGCACTTAGGTCCAACACTGAACCGCTGGACCACAAAGGCGATCTTTCCCTAAAACTTCCTTTAATCCCTAAATTTCATTATGTTTCACCCTACCATTCTCCCCGAAAATTCGGTCTACAGTTCCTTTACATGGTATATGCACAAGCTGTTCTTTTTTCTATAAATTTTAAAGAAAGAAAAAATTTCGCCCCAGACAGGATTTGAACCTGTAAACCTTTCGTCTCAAGCCAGTGCTAAAAAATAAAAAAAAATACTGTTCTTTTTTATTGCAACAATTTTATAGAACATACAATTTTGTAGTATGGTCGCTATACCGTCAAAAGCGTAGTACATAAATGGTCAAAGGTTTATGCTACCATTTTTTGATCGTGATTATTACAATTACAAGTGTATATGTATTTTCTGATTCTGTCGAGAGCTAGCTTTCGATTTAACTATTTGAAGACAAAGTGTTCATGATAGGGATACTCTTCAAGTATGTCTAAAATCCTCGAGTGCCCTATCCCTTTCAGGGATAAAATTTCAGATATTACCTTCCCGGGAAAGTTCCGAACCATTTGTTTGAAGTTCTGTGAACTGTGAAAATGCCTTTTTAAAAGTTTAAAAGTTCAAATGTTCGTAATCACCCTACCAACGAAGTTTCTAACCGTTTATTTTTCAATTAATATTCAAAATTTAGTTCGAAATTGAAACTTAAGGCCCCATACTCAGTCAGCCAGAAGAGCCAATCACCGCGGTCCCCCGTTCCATGCTTACTATGAACAATGGCGCTCTAAAGTAAACGTCTTAAGCGACAAATCACTATTTTTGACACTATAAAAGTAATTTGAAAAAAAGTATAAAAACTGAAACACTTATCTTTTAGGTATAGTCCTTATCTATTTTTATGTTAAATCTGGTGTCGATATTTTCACAATTGAAGTAGACAGAAAGCAAAAACTTTCAAAAAAGGGTTAAAAGAGCAAAGTGAAATGAATCGTGTTTTGGAAACATTAGTCTAGTAAAGCATATTCATGTTAATCTTGTGTATTTTTGTCAGCAAAATCCATGATTGCTTTGTATGAAAAAAAAAAACAGTAAACTGCTGACGTAGTTTAGCGTATATGGCCCCTTAACCTTTTTTGTTGACACTTTTATATTGCTTAAGAATATGAAGCTATATTGCCTCTGGCGAAGACCACGATGGCATTTTCAAATACTGCTAAGTTCTAACTCACTCTAATGACCTCTCTTTTTGAGATTTGATGTCATTTGATGTCAGTTAACAAAGTAAAAAGGAAAGAGAAGTCAATACATAAGAGTGAGTCATAAGTATTTGGAAACGACATCAGGGGCCTACCATGAACGCTTGTAGCAGAATTATTTCAATCTTGCTAAACGTCTGTCTTTATAAGCAACTTTATAGTATACGTCAAGGTTATGGTACGGTATATATTATAAGGTTATCTTTCTCTGATTATTGAAATAATACTGAGCTTATGGTAACCCCCCAGGTCTTTGTTAGGATTTTAACCTCCTATGCATTCATAAAATGTTTGTCATTTGAACATTTTTTTATGATATTGGAAGGCAAACAAGCAGAAGAATTTCGTAAGAAATTCCCGCCGCCTAGAGACACCAAAGGTGGTAATGGTGCGTTGCCAACCTGAGCCCGGGTGTTAGGCCTCGATTCTATTGTTTTTAGATTAACATAAGAATACATAATATTACACTTTATTTTAAATCCTATTATAAAAATAAATATAAAAGACTGAGGGTCAAGGAATTTTTAAAGTTAAAAATTTGAATACTATCAATTCGATTTTCCACAAAATTTAGTATGCTGAATTGACTGCCTTCGCCGGTCACTTAAACACGTATTTTATTCCTTTTTTTAAAAAAATCACAGTGGAAATTCAATCCTAAATAACTGAAGAGAATTTATTGCTTACGTTTGGAAATCAGTACAGATATTAATAAAAGGACCATAATTCAAATGTCCCTTTCATAATATTTTGGAAGTTCTCATTGATCAGCTTTCGGTGGAAGTGGTGGGTTACGTCGGACATTCGCGTATACTCCAACAGCCTATAAGACAGTATTGGTGATTTTTTGGTCACTTACTAAACTTAACATATCGCTATCTTCTTTCAACAATAGTAATAGAAAAAGACAAAACATGTTTAGTGTTGCTAAATTAGTTCATGCATGACGTTTTTACAAACTTTTAATATATTTCTTGGAATACGTAATTTAAAAAGTCACAAGTTGATATGGCCGGACCATTTCGTTATAAGTATGTCGAAATTGTTCTATCTCTTTTCTTTTTGTTTCATTCATTCATTTCATTCAGTGCTCAACAGAACTATCACCAGTAT
>NJDD01000006.1:111009-140211 GCA_002245505.1 Calephelis nemesis
GACGGTCAGCGCTGACCATCGGTCAAGCACTGTTTCCAGCCTGAATGCGTTCAGTGCTTCGCTGCCGGAGCCGACCGTACGCGCGTATATACACTCAAAGCGAAAAGTCAAGTGCAATTTGGTGTTTTTATTGTATTAGTCTTTTTTATTGTATTAATTATTACCTGAAAAGGCTTTTATGAAAGGAAGAATTTTTCATAATTCAACCGTCAGTAGGACAAAATGGGGAAAAAATTGTATCAATATACGATAAGAATATACGAGTATGGTACAATAATAACTTACGTTACGCTTTTACCCCGTGTTGGTCCGGGCTCCTTTGTAGAATAGACCATCTGGCTTCCTGTGCCAGTGCGTAAAAGGCGAGCATAGGCTTGCCGTCACTAACACCGTGATATCTGACTAGGTGGTAGAGTTTCGCAGCGACTCACCCGGATTGGTACTATCGCCTTACCTATTCCTGCCGCCATAACGTCATGACGTGTTCCGTCTTGACGCCTTGGCCTTACATCCCGGCCTCTGGTTGGCAACGCACCATTACCACCTTTGGTGTCTCTAGGCGGCGGGAATTTCTTACCATCAGGAAATCCGTCTGCTTGTTTGCCTTCCAATGTCATAAGAAAAAACGTACATCAATCGTTTTCCAAAATGTATCCCCTAAGAGGATAAAATCGGAAATTAAACTGTTAGATAAAAGTACAGGCAAAATCCCTTGGGCTACAAATTTAAAATTTCAAACACGTATTACCTTTATGACGTAATGGTGAAAGACGGCATAAAAGTTTTCAGTTTTTTTTATTCCTTTGACATATTTGAATGAAATTTTGTAAGGATTGAGTATGATAAATGTTCCTGAAATCTTCTACAAACAGAATAAAAAAGGGGAGAAAATTGCATGTAGGTCAAACCCCTAGAGCGTGACGTAAAATTCTACGTTCTTACGACGGAGGCATCAAACTAAGGGTGTTTTTTTTAATTAAAAGGGAATTTAACGTAATGTGCAACACATCAGTTAAACTGCTTACGCGGACTTAGCAAATTAAAGGTTCATTTTACATCTGCTATTGAATTAGCATAAGTTAAGAGTATAATAAAGAATAAAATAAACTAATAATGAGTTGAGGATCATTGTACCAAGCTTCCAGTGACAAAAAATAAGATTTAATTAAATTTCTAGTACGAAAAGATGAATAATTGGTCGGATCCAGGCGGCTGCCGTCGCGTAAGATATGAGAATTAATAGGAGCAATTAAGTGTCTGGCTGCGACGTGATTACCTCCCCTGAAAGAGGAAGCTTCTTAAATTATAATGCCATGTTTTAAGGACAGCCATAGTCTTTTTATAATTAAAATGTCGCTGGAGTGTGACGACCACATCACCCGCTGTCGGCATTGAGATTGCAAAATAGTTCCACTCAACACCTTTATGGTCTAATGGAACAGGTGTTGGACTTGAATGCATGAGGTCCCAGGTTCGATTCCCGGGTCGGGCTCCAAAAATAAAATTTTGTTTGACAATTTTCAAACAAAAAAAAATGTTGCTTGGGATTGGATATTTGCCCATTTGGCAGTAGGTTTGCCACCTATCACATTGTGGTACTTAATGTCTTCGGCTAGTCATGGTGCCCTGGTTGTGCCTCTGCCTACCTAGTCGGGTATATGGACGTGAAGATAGTTATTTATTGCTCCACTAGTCCAGTCAGTCATTACTTGGTTGTAGTGTGCTTTGTAGTAGTCTAGTCTTTCCTTTGACACCAAAACTTACATTTTTTCCGTAGGAGTAGGCAGAAAGTACCAAACCATAACGCAACGAATATCCGTAACGAAGGTTGCAGGTTCAATTCCTGTGTAAAGTAATTTCTTTCATTTATAATTATCTTCAAAAAATATTCGTGACAAAGAAAAAGTCTTTAAAATAAAGATATTACCTCATGAAACTTAATACTGTTTAACAGAAAACTAAGTTTTAATTACAGAACTTAACTTTCAAGTACCAATAAACTTAACCTCTCAACTTAACTGCTTATTATAGTTTCGATACTTTGTTGTTGTCGATGAAAATTAATTTTCCTGATAGCTAAAGACAAGTTCAAACTTTGTAAAGAAATAACCATCAAAACCAAATAAATATCGACGAATAACCAATAATAATTTTAAACGCAATAAAAATGCAAAATACTGTAGGAATTTTTATTTTAAATAATTGAATTTTAGTGAATATGATGTCTAAATACACAAAAATTAAGTATAGTAGTACTATTTAATTTTTTTTTATATAACATTGGAAGGCAAACAAGCAGACGGATTTCCTGATGGTAAGAAATTCACGTCGCCTAGAGATACCAACGTGGTAATGGTGCGTTGCCAACCTGAGGCCAGGATGTAAGGCCTCGAGCAAAAGTCAGTTTACCGGCTACTTTACCTTCCAACCGGAACACGTCAACAACAAGCATTAACGTTATGGCGGCAGGAATAGGTAAAGCGGTGGTACCAATCCGGGCGAGTCGCTGCGAAACTCTACCACCTAGTAAGATGTCACGGTGCTAGAGACGGTGAACCTTTGCTCGCCTTTTACGAGCTGCCTGGCAGGAAGGCAGATGGTCTATTCTACAAAGGAGCCCGGACCAACACGGTGTCCCAAACCCCAAATTAAATCAAAATCAAAATCAAATCAAATTTGTCAATCAAATCAAGTGTTATGTTCGTCAAGCTTCGGAAATCCGAATATATTTTAAAGATATACCTATATCTATATTACATAATTAATCATTTCGCTTAAATTAAGATTAGGTCAGCTAATTTAAAAATAAAAGTATAAAGTGTAAAAAGTACAAAGCCCAAGCACATGATTTAAACAATAGCACTATAATATCTTCGTCGATTCCTCTAGGAATCTATCATCAGATCTTTAGTTCGTGGCAATGGGAAGACTTTGGAAGTACGGCCTTTCGAATAAAAAAATTAAATCTCTTTTTCGAAGCTGGTAATAACAATAAAAAAAAGAAAAAATAATAATCTGCGCCTTTTTGGAGCCTGTAAACAATATTACAAGATATCAAATATTATATGCGCTGCTGTGTACGTACTACCTATATAAATTTATGGGTAACATTACAAGTGTTTTATGTAAGAGTTAGGTAAGATCAGATTAAAACAGTTTATCACAAAAAGAAATATCTGCAAAACTATAATCCATAAAACGGTATTGCCAACGCTAAAACAAAGAACTTCGACATTTCTTTCGGATATTTACATAAATACATACCAAAGTTGAACAGTAAACACTAGCCAAATTTGCAAAGTTTTGTATGCCAAATATATATTCCATATTTACTGCGGATATTATTTTTTTATATTACAAACAACAATATTACTTGGAAAGTTCGTGAGCTTGTTAAACTGAAACGCTTCCATATTACATTTTCTTTGCCATTTTCTTTCTATAAAATGATAGTAGTTTTCCCTCTTCTTTTCGTAGAGTGTATGCTTAAGTTTAGATAACACAAACCTGTTTCTTTGTTTAAATCTAGAATAAAGAAAAATCGATTTCTATTGGCTAACACACTTGTATTGTTCCATAATTATCTAACTGTGTTTATCTACTCATGTAACGTAATGTTTGAATTAAAAAAACTACGGGTTGCAGAAGTGAAAACTTACGATCATTTATGTGGTAGAAGAATAAAATATTCATTTATTGCGCTATCGTACACAAACGTTACAACACGAATATTCGCGCAAGCGGCCTGCGCCGTCTTACGAATTTCCGATCAGGTCACGCACCCTGACACGAGCTTAGAAGTTTTTACTCATTCCAAAAAAGTGCGCAACGGCGCTTAAGAAGTTTTCACTTCAAAAAATCCATAACGCCCGACAACACCTAAAATTTATATGTCTAAAAACCTTTAAGGTCAAGGTAACTTTCAAACAATATAATCCGCATCGAAATAAGTTCATCCATTCAAAAGCTATGACGATACAGACAAACATACACACGTCAAACTTATAAGATCTCCTTTCATCCGTTGTGGATCAAAACCAGTAATAAAATTGAACCTTTCTTTGAAACATTTTTTAACCAATGATTGCTACGTATTGTATAATTATAATATACATAACCCAAAACCCTCGTTTTTTCCTTTTGCCAGTTCAGTTTTTCCCCCGTGTTGGTCCGGGCTCCTTTGTAGAATAGACCATCTGCCTTCCTGTGCCAGGCATCTCGTAAAAGGCGAGCATAGGCTTGCCGTCACTAACACCGTGACATCTGACTAGGTGGTAGAATTTCGCAGCGACTCACACGGATTGGTACTACCGCCTTACCTATTCCTGCCGCCATAACGTCATGACGTGTTCCGGTTCAGAGGGTAAGGTAGCCGGTAAACTTACTTTTGCTCGAAGCCTAACATCCCGGCTTGTGGTTGGCAACGCACCATTACCACCTTTGGTGTCTCTAGGCGGCGTGAATTTCTTACCATCGGGAAATCCGTCTGCTTGTTTGCCTTCCAATGTCTTAAAAAAAAAAAGTTCACTTTTTACGCAAAAACTAATAAATGAATTTTTATCAAATTGGACCTGCGTTCTGATAACGAACGGGGGTGTTGGGAGGGGTTGTGGTTCGGTGCTCGGCGTTAGGCACCGGATGTAAATGTAATATCACGTAGTGTAGCGCGATATCTATAGGCAATATTATTTACTACAAAACTGTTGTGAACAAGAGGCTTATATAAAATTGCGACTCTATTGTGTGTGTTTTTTTTTTGGAAGGCAAACAAGCAGACGGATTTCCTGATGGTAAGAAATTCACGTCGCCTAGAGACACCAAAGGTGGTAATGGTGCGTTGCCAACCTGAGGCCGGGATTTTAGGCCTCGAGCAAAAGTCAGTTTACCGGCTACCTTCCCCTCCAACCGGAACACGTCAACAGCAAGCATTGACGTTATGGCGGCAGGAATAGGTAAGGCGGTGGTACCAATCCGGGCGAGTCGCTGCGAAACTCTACCACCTAGTAAGACGTCACGGTGTTAGTGACGGTGAGCCTATGCTCGCCTTTTACGAGCTGTCTGGCAGGAAGGCAGATGGTATATTCTACATAGGAGCCCGTACCAACACGGGGGGTGTGTCATAAGATCGACTTTTTGAATTGAAAAATCGTTTTATCAAATTTTACAAGTTGAAAGAATTCTCTTTAGCGTTTCTAGCTAAATTATATTACTTATTTTATTAACAACAACTCAAAGAACAAAAATGATTTGATTAATAAAATATAAGATACAAATTATACAATATCGTTCCTTATAATCAGTAATATTAGTGCGTTTTCTCGTTGTGCTGAGATCCAATAAGAGCCAGACCTTCGTCATGTTATTGAAGCAGATTTTATAAAATATTCTCAGAACTTGATTACACTACAGGTTTAAAATTGAACTTTTATAGGTAATGGAGAAAGAGGTAACGGATTAGATATTAGATGAGATTCCAATCCGTTCTAAACTGAACTATTTCCCACCTAAATTAACTAATTTCACTCAATATAAACACGAAATTCAATAATTATGAAAAAATACGACCATCTTCATTCAAGATGGCTCCTACATTTCTTTTTAAAATCTTTGTTACGCAATAACCAGCCAACAGCAAATTTCTATGTTTTTTTTTTCAAAGGTAGGTCATGATTCCGGGTGCTATTTGAATTTGATCACGATTCAAGTAGGTAGGGGTTTTTAATAATAATTATGAATAAAGTTTCATTAGTATTTTTTCTAATTAGTCTCGTCTGACAGCTAAAACATATCTACCTGTTTGATTGAAATAAAATAACAATTTGAAAAACGAAAACTTAAACGAAATGTTTAAATACAAAAGTATCTTCACGCCCATATCCCCGAAGAGGTAGGCAGAGGCACACCGCGGCACCCACGACTAGCCGAAGATACTAAGTCCCACATTGTGATAGGTGGCAAGCCTATCGCCAACCGGGCACATATGCTATGCCGAGCAACATTTTTTTTATTAGAAAATTGAAAAAAAACCAATTTTCTTTTTGTTTTCCGACCCGGGATTTGAACCCGGGACCTCATGCAGTCAAGTCCAACAACTGAACCGCTAGACCACAGAGGCGATATGTTTAAATATCAGAAATTTATAATGTGTTTATATAACAGTGTTTTAAATTGGTTACTCTGTAACTTTAAAACTAGGTCTTCGGGGTACATTTATTTGCAAATTTTAATAAAGTCCATGATTTTTTTTTATTCATCTCTTAGATATGTACTTTTTATTTTTATCTATATCTATTTGTCTAGTATCTGCAAATTTTGGTTGATCAATATTTAAAATTCGCATTTTGGACCTATTACCTTTTAAAATTATGATGATCAGAGCTTCGTACTTGCCCTGTCATCTCAACCTATGTATAACGCATGCGTTAAGGAACTTTCTGCCTTTATATGACGTTAATCTATCTATGAATGGCAGTCATAGGCTCTTGACCTATAAGGGTGACTCGAGCAACCTTGTCCTACATTATATTTTACCAATATCATCTTACTCGGCCAAAATTTAACTCATGTTATATCATACATGCAAGATATTAAATTGTTCTTCATAATATTTTCAACTCTATCTTTCTCGGCCAAAATTACTCAAGTTATATGCGAGATATTAATTTTTTCTTCTATAATATGTAATTTTTAACTTTTGTAACAAACAACTTTGTCGAAGAAAATCGGTCAGGTTAAAGAGTGACCTCTTTAACTTATTTATTAAAAAATTTTACCTATTTAAAAAAAATCACACGAATTGAATCTAACCCCTAAGTAAGCAAATTATATGCTTGTGTTATGGGTGTTAGTCAACGATTCTAATAAATAGAAATACTTAAATAGATACCAGAATATATTTAATAAACACCCAGACCCGGAAATGCAGACATCTAAATGTTCATCACACAAATGCCTGCCCCCGTCGGGAATCGAACCCGAGCC
This sequence comes from Calephelis nemesis, assembly GCA_002245505.1. Lineage (NCBI taxonomy): Eukaryota > Metazoa > Arthropoda > Insecta > Lepidoptera > Riodinidae > Calephelis > Calephelis nemesis. Next base: position 117,991 of record NJDD01000006.1, read on the forward strand.
TCGCGTTTGGTCGATGTAGTTAAGCGTGTACGTTAGCCACTCGACCAACGACAACAGTAACAGTCAATGCATCTGTGATACTCCTGGTGTTGCGGAAGTCCATGGGCGGCAGAGATCACTTTCCATCAGGTGACCTATTTTCTCGTTTGCCTCCTCTTGTATAAAACAGATACATGTTTCAGTACCTTAATCCAAAATAAATTATATTATAATTTATTTTTTAATGTTTTAATTAATTCAAGAAATAATTACATCCGTCTTTAGAACTTTTAGTTATAAATATATGCTGTGTATATTGCAATGGCTGGGATTATAATACTCGTAATTTTCAATATTCACAGTCCAAGTTTCATCTTGTGAAAGTTCGGTGGGTTATTTACTTTCAACCGACTTTCATCTTTGCCTGTAATTTCTAAGATACAAAACTTATATTGTTACGTACGTTTTACGAAATGAAGAAAATACAAAGAAAGTCAGAAAGCGCATAAAATAATCTTAGCCAACTTTATAAATTGTCTTTTCCCTTGAAAACAGGCAAACAAGATGTAAAGTCCCTTACAACCTTTCTCGGGACATAGGGATCAGGAATCAGAATCAGGAATGGAATATACGCAGTCAGGTCGAAAATTCTTAAAATGTTCAAAGTGTGTTCTGCAGATTTATTTATCACTTAGGCCTATTTTGAAATGCTTTGATCTACAGAATTAACTACTCTATTTATCATATACTTACTAGCTGTTACCCGCGGCTTCGCTTGCATTGAGTCCTTAAAAAGTATCATATATTGCTATTAATACCTCCAAAAACATGTGTACAAAGTTTATGTTTAGTACGTAGGTTAAGTAATTTTACGTCTAATAAACAAAATGTCACAAATATATTTAATAAGGTTGCCTTTTAATGAACTTATCTATTTTCACATTTATGGTTTTATGCGTAAATAACTATCGTTTAATTTTAAAAAAAACATAGATAATGGTAGCAAAGACGAACGCGCCGCTTTAACGAGGATGCAATAAATTTCCCAAACCCTTATCTAAATTGCTGGACCTGCTGTTACTTTTGTTGACACGAATTTCTAGAATCAAGAATTTTAAAATTTTGTTGTTTGAATTTTTAGGCCAATACGCAATGCCATAAAGGGATTTGTGTATATTATTATAAATCGTCTCTATGGCCTTGCGGTTTGGCGTTGCACTTCGCTTTATGAGGCCTTGGGCTCGATTCCCGGACGATACACAAAAGAAAATGGCTGTTTTCAATTTTCTGATAAAATTAACGTTTTTGGGGTTGAGTATATGCCTGGTTGGCGATAGGCTTGCAACATATCAAATTGTGGGTATTAGTTTCTCCGACTTGATTCAGGCAGATACCTGATGATGAAGATACTTTTAATTTATATTGATATTCTAAAATTACTATTAGTACAGACTAAAACGTACAGAAGGCAAGCTACCCACTTTTGAAGATAGTCAGACTTTATTAGTAGAGAATAGAGGCTATCAGTGAATAGCTTCACGTGTGGTCTTCTGCGTAAAGCGAACTTAATGCTGCTTGGCATTCTTTCCCATTTTAACTCTTGGCAGTTATGATGACCTGGTAACAGTCTAAATATAAACTTAGCTCTAGTTCCTGGCACAGTCATGCTTTGCCTAAAATGTTACTGGAGCAATTTTATTACTTAAGCAATTTTATTACAGCAAATAAATAAATGAATGAATAAATAAATAAATACTTCTGAAAAATTTCACAAATTGAATCTAACCCCTAAGTAAGCAAATTATTTACTTGTGTTTTGGGTGTTAGTCAACGATACCAATACATAGAAATACTTAAATAGATACCAGAATATTATATTTAATAAACACTCTGACCCGGAAATGTAGACATCTAAATGTTCATCACACAAATGCCTGCCCCTGTCGGGCATCGAACCCGAGCCTCACGGTTAGTCGATGTAGTTAGCTAGCTACTCCACAAACAAGGCGGATAAACGAATGAAATAAACTTTATTATGCACCAAAATTTAGAAACAGTAGATACTCTTTCACTTATAACATTTAACTTAAAGTACACAGAGGCGGTCTTATAGTTTCGGAGCGATCTCTGCTAGACAACCTTTTGGTGAAGGAGACAAGTCACGTATTTAAAAAAACCAAGGTAGGTTAAATTAAGTAGGTTTAATAAATAATAAATCCTTAGAAAAATTACACAAATTGATCTAACTACAACAAGCAAATTACATATTTGTGTTCTGTATCGATACTAATACCTGCATAGATATTGAAATAAATTTAATAAACAGCCAGACTCGGAAATGCAAACATTATTATGTTCACCGCATAAATGTCTGCCCGTAACGGGAATCGAACCTGATCCTCGCGGTTGATTGGTTACAAATACAATAATAATAACTCAATGCCATAAGATTATAAACTGAATCAGAAGATTAGATAGTAATGGATGTTACATTTAAAAATATATAAATATACCTATAAATGACCATTATTTGCAGTCGGGTAGCGTCCTTAAGCGTCCTTTTCATACAAAGCAATTTCATTTCAGTTTCTTTGATAGAAAAAATCAATAAATTAACCCTTTTTTGAAAGCAAAGCCCCACTTTCTTACTTACTTTTTTAGTAGCTAGTCTACTTCAATTATGAAAATATCGACACTAGATTTAACATAAATAAGTACTATACCTAAAAGATAAGTGTTTCAGTTTTTATACTTTTTTTTCAAATTACTTTTATAGTGTCAAAAATAGTGATTTGTAGCTTAAGACGTTTACTTTAGAGCGCAATACTTCATAGTAATCATGGAACGGGGGAGTGCGGTGATTGGCTCTTCTGGCTGACTAAGTATGGGGCCTTAAAATATATAAATAACGTTTATCTCCAGTAAAACTATATCCATGTTTTTTATCCAAATATCATGAAACGTGTTCCTAACGACTCTCTCGGTCAGAACCGTTTCTAAGTGTCGTTTTGGAAGACCCTCCCATAAAATTCAACACATTTCAACAACATACCACTCGTATATGCAACATTAAATTTAATCTACCAATGATTAAACATGTGAATTTTATATCGGCCGTATTATACCAATTAGAATATTGTTATAAGGGAAGTAATATTCCCTGTGCTCAGATGAATTACGCAACGGATTTTGATGCGATTTTGAATAGATACTGTGATTTATTTATCGTCTTTGTAGTCTAGCGATCCTGTGTCGGACTTAACTTCTTGAAGTCCCAGGTTCGGTCCTCGGGTCGGGGAACAAAAAAAATAGAAAGTTGTATATTTTCAAGTTTCTAATAAAAATAACGTTTCCCGGGATTGGTGCCTTAATTTATTATTGTAGTCTTCAGCTAGTCATGGGTTCTCTAGTTGTCCCTCTGCCTACCTTTTCGGGAATATCGGCGTAAAGATACTTTGAAAGGTTTATATGTATAATACATAGAAGTTTGTCCACACGTGCGAAGCTGGAATGGGCTGGTAGTATTTAATAAGAAAATTGCATTTGAACCGACTATTAACTAGATCTATAACTTGAACTAGAATCATTATAACGCGGATAGGAATATTATGAATTGTTACAAGATATGTTAGAAATTATTTATTTGTAAATATGATTTTGTTCGAAATTTTAAATTATACACTTGAAACATTTTTTTATGATAATGGAAGGCAAACAAGCAGATGCATTTCCTGATTGTAAGAAATTCACGTCGCCTACACACCCAGGGGTGTAATGGTGCGTTGCGAGGCCGGGATGTCAGGCCTCGCGCAAAGTATCTTTACCAGCTACCTTACCCTCCAAACCGGAACACGTCAAGACGTTATAGCGGCAGGATTAGGTAAGGCGGTGGTAGCAATCCGAGTAAGTCCTTGCGAAACTCTACCACCTAGTCAGATATTACGGTGACGGTAAGCCTATGCTCTCCTTTTACGAGCTGCCTGGCAGGAAGGCAGATGGTCTATTCTGCAAAGGAGCCCGGTCCAACACAGGGGGAATATTAATAATAAAATATATAAATAATTAATATAAAATTTCTGGCACTCGATAGTCTCTGCCTACCCCGCAAGGGATTTGTTGTGAAGATATGTATGTACGTTTGTATGTAAGTAATAAATTATTTAAAAAAGTAGTACATTAGTGAATTAATTGGAACTAGATATCTTCGATTCTTTTATTCGATTTATTTTCTAGGAATTATCGCCTCTGTGGTCTAGCGGTTCAGTTGTTGGACTTGACTGCATGAGGTCTCGGGTTCATGCAAGTCCCGGGTCGGGCAACAAATGGGAAATTGGGTTTTTCTGATTTTCTTTTAAAAGAAATGTAGCTCGGGATTGGATATGTGCCCGGTTGGCGATAGACTTGCGACCTATTACATTGTGGGACTTAGTATCTTCGGCTAATCGTGGGAACCCTGGTTGTGCCTCTGCCTACCTCTTCGGGGATATGGGCGTGAAGATACTTTTTTAGATATCTTCGAATCGGTTTAAAAATCGGTTGTGTCGGTAATACCGATTTCGGACCTTAATCTGTACTTTCTGTAAAATAATGGTATCATGGAAGGCATATTATGATAAAAATGTGAACAAGGTTCCCTTTTTTACTGCCACAATTCATAAGCTTTAGTCTAAAACTTGTGTTTAAATTTCAAAAAAAAAATTGTATTTAAATATCTCGTTTTTAGAACTCAACCTGCCTTAAAGTGTAACGAATTCCACCTGCTTAGATAGTGCTTTGGATGGCTGTAAGACTTAGGGCGTACACCCACAAGTGAAGATGTCAGATATAAATGAGCTCACTCCGCAATGCAGGTGTAAATCAATAGGTTTTGCTACTAAGTACCGAAAATATTCATCGTCCTTGGGAGTACAATTAAGTGCCTTAAGATATAGCTTTCAGAAAATCAAAAAAAGGCCACTGATTTAACTGTAACATCTATGGTGTTTGTTAGCCACAGTTGCCTCATCACATAAAAATACTTATAGGTAACAGATATCTCATATATTACCTAGAAAAGAAAAACCTTTAAAACAATCGTTAGATGGCGCTAAAACCAATCATCAAAAATCAGAAAGTTGATAACAATCGCAATAAGATTTTATAGACTTCATATAGAAAAGAATATTATAGTTTTCTACAAAAAATAAACGGAAAAATAAACAACGCTTTGACTATTATAATAACAATAAACTCTTAATGCAAAAAGTATAAAATATATGTCCCCATATTCCTTTCTTCGAAGTTATAATGTTAATTTTATGCATACATATACATTTATCTAGTAAATTATAATGGGATGGTTTCCGTATCCGGTTTGGAGCTCAATTTGAATAGAATTTACAAAAGAATACTAGCCAGTAGCAAATAAAATGTCGGAATGTAACGACTCCACCGCCTGATTGCGGAAATCTAGTAGTTTAGTAAGCACAAGTGCAATCTATCATCATGACTAATTGGTGCACAATTTTGTACGGCAGCTCGACCGATTTAGTAGCTACTATTGCCTTGACCATTCCTACCACAACAGCCGTAGTGCTTACCACTGTTGTGTTCCACGATGGATGCAATTTTTCCCTTGATGGTCTAGGTCCACTGGGTAGAATAAAACACCTGCCTCCCTTCCACGAAGGTCGTTGAAAGCGAGCACAGTTTCATAGATTATCACCAGCTAGGTCACAGACACAGGTGGTAGACTGCTGTGCAGAAACTTGCACAAGTTTTACCCGATTCACGACCTTTCCTATTCCTAGTGCCGTAATGACTCTGTCATGTTCCAGCCTAGAGGGTAGGGTAGCTGGTAGACTTGCACAATAGTCTTTACATCCCGGCGACAAAAAAGCCAGTTGTTCTCAGCAAGATGGTGCGTGTTCGCTGACTTTTCACATAAAATAACTTTTGCAATAAAATTGTCTTATTTGAAAAGTTTGTATGCAATGGGGTTTCACCAAAGGCCGACGATGAAGAGTAAATTCTAAAACATTAGTGCTTTAATGACCGATGTATAATAATCAGAAAGTTCACACGAATCCACTCTTTGTGTAGCCGACCACATGTCGTAACTATCACATGTTACGCATATGGAATTATTTTGGGTCGGTTTTGCTTTTATTATTTTACTCCCGATTTGTTCACTTTCTGCAGATGCTTTCACGTGTAGCATGGTAATATTTAAAATGCCGCCGCCGAAAATTTATTTCAAACTTGGGGTTTTGTCGCCATCGAGGAAAAGAGGGTCGAAGTTTTTTCATAATTATTGAATTTCGTGTTTGTTTTTAGTGAAATTAGTCAATTTTGGTGGTAATTTGTACAAATTTGTTTAGTGAAAGTGCACAAATTAAGTAATTATGAAGAAATTAGTGATCGTGTATTACCTCGTTGCTGCCAAATCTCACTATATGAGCTTGAGTAACGAGGCCACCGCTTTACCCAAGACCCTTACACGTTTGGGTAATCTACGAACAGTTTCGGTTGATTGAAGCATTGTTTTTACGGTTTTTCTTTTTAAAAACCTTCTCTTGACAATAACTAATACAACAAAAAAATATTAGCAAAATTGGTCTATCCTTTCAGGCGTGATACGACGACCATAGGAAATGGGGATTCATTTTTATATATATACTAGCTGACCCGGCAGACGATGCTCTGCTATATTTTTGCTGTGGTATACCCTCATCACTTAGGTTTAAGATAAATAGATGTTGGCCGTTTCTCAGACCTACTCAATATGCTCACAAAATTTCATGAAAATCGGTTAATCTGTTTCAGAGGAGTACGAACATTACGACACGAGAATTTCATATATAATATATTAGCTGACCCAACAAACTTTGTATCGCTTGACATTAATGCTTCGATCCGATGTGAAACATTCCAAAATCAACAACTACTTATTATTAAGAAAAATAAATAAAAAAACATTTTCCAGGAGACTAAATTGTGAATCTAAACCATTCTCGAATTCCCTTGAACACACACAAAAATTTCATCTATATCGCTCAAGTCATTTATAAGGAGTTCAGTGACAAACACACTAACACAAGAAATAATATTATATATACCTATTAACGTTATCTAAATTTTATCGCCTCTGTGGTCTAGCGGTCTGGCGTTGGACCTGACTTCATGACGTCCCGGTTATGATCTCCAGGTCGCGCAACAAAAACGAAATGTGTTTTTCAAATTTTCTATTAAAAACTACGTAACCCAGGATTATCTACGTGGCTGGTTAGCGACAGGCTTGCAACCTATCAGATTGTAGGATTTAGCGTCTAGTGTCGTGGGTTCCTCAGTACTTCTGTCTACCTTCTCGGGTATAGGGCGAAAAAATACTTTACTTGTTTAACATGGACAACATTAAACAATGTGTTGTCAATACACGATGTGTGTGTGACAACACATTGTTTAATGTGTCAATACACATCGTGTATGTTAAATGTGTTTATTGTGTTGTTTTTATGTTGAATGTGTCAATTTGTATTGTGTAAAAAATGTGTATTAAAAACACATACTAAGCCCATAATGCCGTCCCCAAAATTGCTGCTGAATCTGTAGGGCTACTCTTGAATATTGATTTTATGCAAATTGGAAGTCGGAATTGGATATGTCATTTTAGGGACTTTTGAACGTGTAGTATATTTTAATATTTAAGTAATTTAGATTAATACCTACTAAAAGTTGATCAAGCCAAAACTCTCATCGCATAAAGTACTAATATGGCCCAGTTCTTAAGATAGCCCATTTACAATTTTTTTTATCTTTTAAAGTTTGAAACAGTTTAAATTACTACCTTCGCAACATGGTATCAATCTAAACTCTCTCAAACTTTAAAAAAAAAATTATTAAAATAGGCCATCTTAAAAACTGGACTATTTTAGGCGCAAGTACCTTATTAGTAATTAGTACATAATTCTTCATCTATCTGTTTGGGATTTTAATGGAGATATAGATAATCTTTTTTATTCACTGACAGTTTGGATTACATTTAGTGGAAATATCTATAGAACTGTAAAAGTGCTAAAATTAAAATGCGTAGTGCGGAAGACTATTTTTAATGTAACTTATTTATACTGTGAGTTTTTTGTTAATATTACTTGAATTAAATAACTGTCAGTATTTCCTTCAGTCACATAATCATCAGCTACTTTTGAATCTCGATTTTATACAAATTGTAAATTTGAATTGGGTGTGTCACTTTGGGTACTCTTCTTTTCTTCTTCTTTTTCTTTTATGGCTTTTACAACTGCCATGCGTAGTTTGATTTCGCCAATTGGGTACTCTTATGCGCAGTACGAGTAGTGGATCGATTATTAACATTTAGTTCGAATTCGTAATAATTTACTGTTTATTATTAACAAAATGTTAATAATCCGCTAGTATGTATTCAAGGCAATTTAGGTAATTGCCATTCGATTCCAGCTTCCAAATTTCATTTTTTTTTTGTTTTTTTTTTGTTTTGGATTAGTCACACAAATTGAATCTAACCCCAAAGTAAGCAAATTATATGCTTGTGTTATGGGTGTTAGTCAACGATACTATTACATAGAAAAACTTAAATAGATACCAGAATACATTTAATAAACACCCAGACCCGGAAATGCAGACATCTAAATGTTCATCACACAAATGCCTGCCTCCGTCGGAAATCGAACCCAGCCTCGCAGTTGGTCGATGTAGTTAGGCGTGTCCGCTAGCCACTCGACCAACGAGGCGGTCTTATGCGCAGTACGAGTAGTGATCGATTATTAACATTTAGTTCCAAACAAATTCAACGAATTCCTAATAATTTACTCTTTATTATTAACTAAATGTTAATAATCCGCTAGTACTGTATTGAAGACTTAAATTGCCATTCGATTCCAGCTTCCAAATTTCATTAAATCGAGATGCAAGAGTAATCCTTCAGTAGTCTTGTCAAAATTGTAATGACTTACTAGACTCTAAGTTTTGCACATGTAGAACTAATGGCAAATAAATATCAAATCTCTTTCCAAATCGCTCTATTTTGACATCAATGTCAGTATTCACTCGAAAAATTGACAATTAAAATCATTCAAATATATGTATCTATCTATAACTAAATTTCTTTTGTGGTTGCGTAAAACATAATTAACTAGCTATTGTCCACGCCGTTGTCCGTGTCCCACAGGAACATTATTTCGGCATGAAAACTATCCTATGTTCCAATGTACCTCTATGTGCGTACCAAATTTCATGAAAATCGGTTGAGCAGGTTTTGCGTGGAGGAGTAACAAACAAACGGATAAACTTACGCATTTAAGATATTAATAGGATTATCTACAAAGTTAATATTTACACTTACTAGTAGACTTATGGGCACGGGTGTGGCGGATATTACCGTCTTTATGTTCCGTCTACTAGATGTTTCGAGTTTCACCAACACTCGCCCGGATTAGTACCACCATCTTATCTATTCCTGCCGCCATAGCGTCAGTGCTTGCCATTGACGTGTTCCGGTCGGAAGGATAAGTTAGCCGCTAAACTTACTTTGCTCGAAACTAACGCCCTGGCCTTGTGTTGGCAACGCACCATTACCATCTTTGGTGTATCAAATTTGCTTGAATTTCTTACCATTAGGAAATCCGTCTGCTTGTTTGCCTTCCTATAACAAAAAAAAGTGTACGGATAAAAAACACGCTCCCCTTTGACGAGCTGCCAGGAAGTGAGATAATTTCTACTCCGCGGAGCCGGACCAACATGAGGATCTACCTTCAATACCCAGAATATAATAAAAAAAAAGCGGTTGTCTGTAAAGTCGGTTCACTGACGATAGTAGAACGTGACAACGTCATAAGAACGGAGGCCGATTGTGCCTCTTTGTCGCTCGCTCCGCGCTCTCGCTTGCACTTTAAGCCTTAAATAGCACGCCTCAGAGCGAAGAAACGCCGCATGAGTCATGTTTTTTGATGCGTGCAGCCGGCTCCATCGAATTATATGACGTTGTCACGTCAAAAAATAATGAGCTATGTTAAGTTTTCAAAATAATTTAAAAAAATGTGAACGGTAATAACTTATTCAAAACGATTTAAGTTTTATTAAATGATGCTAAAGTATATGAAAAAAGTTTGACATGTAACTTAGCTATTTGGTAAACTGATGTTAGCGTCAGAACTTTGTTCAGTTATATTTTTCCATTGAAATATGAAACTGAACAAACATTTATTTAGTGTTTTCTCGTGATGTGACATTTATTCTATTGGGACTGACGAATAGAACACTTTTATAAGTAATAGTTGTTTTCACAGACTAATAAAAATAACTACGTTAATAAAAATTGGCTTCAAGCTAAAAATTAAAAAATAATAAAGGGCTCCTTTGCAGAATAGACCATCTGCCTTCCTCCCAGACAGCTCGTAAAAGGCGAGCATAGGCTCACCGTCACCAACACCGTGACATATGACTAGGTGGTAGAGTTTCGCAGCGACTCACCCAGATTGGTACCACCGCCTTAGCTATACCTGACGCCATAATTCCGGTTTGAAGGGTGAGATAGCCGGTAAACTTACTTTTGCTCAAGGCCTAGCATCTCGGCCTCAGGCTGGCAACGTATCTTTGGCGGCGTGAATTTCTTACCATCAAGAAATCCGTCTGCCTGTTTGTCTTCCAATGTCATAAAAAATTTATATACTACCTATTATTTATAATATGTGTCATTTACTAATAGGTTTGAAGTCCAATACCAATTTAATACTTACGCATAATGTAATTGATATATTAACTATTTAAATAAAATAATAAAAAAGTAGGCTTGTATTCTAACGCTACCGTAGTACAATTTAAGTTATGCGCTTCGGCTATATTCGTTAAGCTTCGGAAATCCAAATGTATTTTAAAGATATAGAGTTGTTGTTACATATAGTTAATCATTTCGATTAAGTTTAGATTAGGTCAACCAATTTAAAAATAAAAGTATAAAGTGTAAAAAGAATAAAAAATGAATGTGTGAGCACGTAAGAAGTTATACTTCTTTGGAGTAAGTCGTAACAATCCAAAAATACCAAATAATGGCACAACGGATACATACATAAATATACATAAATAGCATGCAACAATAATTAAAAATCATAAAATATAATTCAAAATAAAAAAGGTCCCAACTAACTTCAGGGAAAAGTTCGCAACTAACTTCAGGGTGTTGCTTTTGACTGTCACATTTATCTGGCGGTGTGCGCGCGCATCATAAAAATTCACTCTTATTATTTTTCTCAATCGCGCCAAAAGAAGTAGGTATAACTTCAAAAGTGTAAACCCGAAGCGTATAATTTAAATATTAGTACTATACGTATGTTTTAGCGCATCTACAAAAGGACCCTCTCAGCTTGTATCTTATTTGATTTAAAGCCGAAATCATGATGCCGATATTCAAAGAGAGAGTTTGATGTTAGTACGGAACATACATAAGTATTTATTAGGTTTAAGAAATTACTGAGACTTAAAGTTTACTTACACAAAATTAAAATAAAGCAAGAAAGAAAAGAAAGAAAAGTACCTATTTATTTGCAGAATTTGAGTGTAACAAAGATGTTATAAAAATATGTAAGCGTTCTAACATATTCTACCAACTTGTGGTGTGCAAATATTTTAATAGGTTTTAATAAAAATAGTAATTTTAATTATTTATTTACTATTTACTCACTGTTTTTTGTATTCATTACATGATTATTTGTTAATACAAACAATTTTATAATGTAAATTAATTTATCCCTATATATATAGAAGATATAGACGTACATAAACATATTTCAATAACTTTTAATCTACCTTCAGAAATATGCAAATGTGTGAAAAATAGTGCTCGTAACTAAATATCCATAGTCTGTTTTTAGCGACAGCTTCATTTTCTCATCTATGTCTAAGCAAAAGATAATATATGAACCACTTCACTATATTACGCTCCATTGTAGATGAGTTTCCAACATAATAAATTACAGTTTTACGAGCTAGCACAAACATTGATCATATGCTTAAGCATTATCACCTTCACTTACAATAATAATCACCTTCAGCAGTTTCATATCGCTGCGCCTGCCTCGATGGTCGAGTGGCTAACTTACACGCCTAACTACGTCGACCAAACGCGAGGCTCGGGTTCGATTCAAGACGGGGGCAGGCATTTATGTGATGAACAATTAGATGTGTTAATTTCCAGGTCTGGGTCCTTATTAAATATATTCTGGTATCTATTTAAGTATTTCTATGTATTTTATATATTTTATTTTTATTTCAACCATGGTACCCACGAATAGCCGAAGACCCTAAGTACCATAATGTGATAGATGGTAAGCGTAACACCAATAGGGCACATATCTAATCCAGCACAACGTTATTTTTTTCATTTTCATTTTTTTTTCATTTTCAAGAGAATTGAAAATTCACATTTTTATTTACGAACCAAATTTTAGATTTCAATTACTGGAACGCCATTTTTATATTATATTTACACTTTTTTTGTACACAAAATATTGATTTTCTTCGATTTTCCTGGGATTCAATCATCAGATTTAGACTTAGTGGCAAAAGGACCACCTCAGAAGAACACCCTTTCAAATACATTTTATTTAAATCGAATCTTTATTTATTTATTTATTTATTCATTATTGCACCAACAAAGTATACACAAATACAAAACAGTCAAAACAAAATATTAAAAAAAAAAACAAGTCATGTGATACTCCAATTACAGGTGCAAATAGCTTTCTGAAATTTAAAGCTGCACGTACACATTAAATTAAAATTTAAGCAATTATATAAATTAACAATTAAATGAAATCAGCAATTAACAAATAATTCAACAATCAAAATTAAATTATCAAAATTAAATATATAATTAAATCTTGGTAGAGTTTTGAAGCGGCGGTTTGGTATGACCACCTTACCTATTTCTGGAGCTTTAACGTCAATGCTTGCCGTTGACGTGTTTCGGTTCGGAGGATAAGGTAGCCGGCAAACTTACTTTTGCTCCAGGCCTAACATCCTGGCTTCAGGTTGGTAACGCACTATTATCATCTTTGGTGTCTCTAGGCGAAGTAAAATTCTTTCCATCAGAAAATCCGTCTGCTTGTATGCTTTCTAATTTAATAAAAAAAAGTAATGACCAAGCATTCGATTATCACACATGAAAGAATATATTTTCGCTGATCTCCTGACTTTGTGACCCTTTTTGAGAATGCTGGATTTATAATTTATTATTTCTTTCCAGGACTTGAACACTGCAAAATGAAAATTACGAGTTCTTCGGGTGAGTTATCTTTTTGAAATACAATACCGTTAGCGTTTTCTTACAATCATATTTTTTCACAGTAATACGAGTAAGGATATTTTTATTACATTAATGAAAAGGACGGAGAAGGATCATATACATTGTGTCTAGTACAATAGCAAAAACAGTAATTATGGTAGTGAAAAAGAGGTAATTTCTTCCATACAAAATAGACACTTTAATCCGTTTGCTTCTTTGTCTGTTTGTTGGTAAGTGTACGCGGCTTATAAACGTTAAATATATTGACGATGCTAACATAAGGCTGAAATAATAAGCCTCTAATTTACTTGCTATCCTACGCCTTGAAACTTGATCAAGATAGTAACAATCACTGTTAAAATTATATTTTTATGGCAAGCCCACTTATTGCCTCTGAGGTGTAGTAGTCCGAAGTTGGCATTATCTACATGAAATCTCGAGCTCGAAAATATGTTTTTTTTTAATTTCAAATAAAAAAAACGAAGTTTTGTCGCCGTCTTGTGAAAGAATATGGTCATAGTTTTTTCGTTATTATTAAACTTCCTGTAAATTATGAGTAACATTTGTTATTTTAGGTGGCAATTAGCTCAAGTTTGTTCAGTTAAAGTGTATAAATGAAATATTTATGAAGAAATCCGTATGTCGCGTATTTCCTCACTTATTCCTTAATTCAAAATCTCACTAAATGAGCTTGAGTAACGAGGCCATCGCTTTACTTAAGACCCCGACATGACTTTGCACAACGATTTATGACTATTTTAAAAAGAATATATTATTACGGAAGACATGGCAGCATAGCCTAATGGTCTTAACCGACACCAGAATGGCGAAAATTAACTTAAAAAAAGCGTTGTTAGGGATTGGGTGTATCCGGCGATAGTTTTTGCGCATTGCGCATAGTTTTAAGCGCATTATGGAATTTGAGAGACCAATTACCTTCGGCTAATCGTGGATTGTAAATTCTGTTATAGGTCTTGTATCTCTTCGGGAATAATTTGTCATTATTCACAGTATTCATTATAAAATCTAAAGCTCACATATTGTAATGAACTTATTTCAGTATTATATAGGTTCTAGTGAGTATTACTTTAGAATAGAAGAGAATAGAAAATATTTTATTTACATTCACCTTACAAGAGGCACTTGTGACTTGTATATATGATACTAAAAACTACCAACGGATTGGAATACTTTAAAGGTAGGTTTTAATATTGTTTTTGGCAAATTTATTAAGTCATAAATTTATTGCGTTAAGTGTATTTAAGCCCCTCTGAGTATATTATTCATAATTATATGTCTTTAAAGTATTATAATAGTCGCCTCTGTGGTCGAGCGGTCCGGGTTTCAGACTTGACTGCATGAGGTCTCGGGTTCGAATCCCGGGTCGGCCAACAAAAAGAAAATTGGATTTTTCCAATTTTCTAATAAAAAAAATGTTGGTCGGGATTGGAAACGTGCCCGGTTGGCGATAGGCTTGCCTCCTATCACATTATGGGACTTAGTATCTTCGGCTAGTCGTGGGTGCCCTGGTTGTGCCTCTGCCTACCTCTTCGGGGATATGGGCGTGAAGATACTTTTTTTTTAAAGTATTATAATGATTGTCATTCAAATACCCGTCTGCATACGATGTTGCACATCGTTATAGAGGTTAACTTGGTCAGCAGTATAAATGCATCAATACTGGAGAAAATCGAAAATTTTTCAATATCGTGTTTTCTAAGTGGACAGAATTTTTATCAATTTTTGAAGTTATACTTCTTTTGGCGCGTTAGGAAAAAATGATGAGGGTAAATTTTTACGATGTGCGCGCACACCGTCACGAAAAACCGACATGATATAGTTAGCTATAGATAACATTTAAGTTTTTATTAAATATTAAATAAACTTTATTTAACTAAATAATGCATTATAATAAAACTTTTAATGTATTAAATACCTTTTTTCTATGGTTAGTGTCATTTTGTCTACAAATGTAAAATAAGGCAAAAGATTAAATTTTTAAAAAGAATATTTTTATCTTATTTCGCCGAAGAAGTATAACTTCTAACGCGTGTACATAAGTACACACACAATTTTTTTCTATTAATTTAATATAATTAACAGTTACAATTTATTGTAAAAGGAGCATAATTACTCATAAAATCTCCCATCTTACCGTTAAAATATTTGCTGTCAACAAATATTACTTTGAAGTAAAAAGAGCTAATTAAAAAGTCCTAATAGACCTAGAACCGCTAAACACCCAGACATTAGTAAATTTTATGAACACTGGAAATTTCTTGGAATTTGCTTCAATGATGATGTGTTATGATGTGTTTGTGTGTGTGTGTGTGTGTGTGTGTGTGCGTATGTGTGTGTCTATGTAGTTGGTTGACTGTATCATCATAACTTTTGAATGGATAGACCAATATGAAAATAGGATTTTATTATTATTTTTTCGGGGATATTGTTTTATTTTGTAATAACAGAAGGTAATATCCTCAACGCCAAACTCTTTTCTACATAAGAATGATGAAGTTTCTATAAAGTATTGTTAAACAAGTAACCAAACCAAAAATATAAAGTCATAAGTAGTATAATTAAAATTTATAATTAAAATACTAACTCACTCTCTTCAAGTTATAAAGCGTGAAATATGTAAAAATTTAATTTTTAAGAAAAACAAACTGCAGCTGTTTTTTCCTATCTGTAGCTTTAAGTACCACACACGTATTTTTTGTGATTATCCTGCCAACGATTGAGAGAAACTGCTAAACCACCTTACTCCTTTCACCTTTGTGCACATGTTTAATGCAATATAGTATTGAAATAAATAAATTAAACCTCTATATTCCAAATTCGTAAAAGCCCCAGAGAGTCTTGAAAGTATCTTATGAGAAACTATCAACTTTTTAAAAATGACTCAGGTCTGGCGTGAAACGGAATCTTTGGATCCTGGTCTATAACGGTACATAAATTGTAAAGTTCTGCGGACGTCCTTTTCTTTGTCGACGTGAAAACTTTATCGACTTGAGAACGCATTTACAAAATATAACGACGTTGTTCTGAAATAATTTCTTGCATATTTTGCTTTTGTTTTTATATTAAATAGCTGTTAATTAAAAAGTTTAAACGACGCTTTCTGACAAATAAATATAATATCTTTCGTCAGTTGGATAGCAACGAGTATCGTATAACGCCTATCATTATCAAGGCTGAAGTTAGATTCTTGAAAGGCTGGTATTTATGTGACGAACGTAGGTATCCACGGAAAACTTAGATATCTATGGGTGAAGTAACGAAGTGAATATTAACTACAATACATTACAAATGTTCTTTGTTTCATTTCATTTATTTCAACCATTGTACATCATCAACAAAAAATATATATCAAACTGGCTTCCACCCGCGACTCCGTCCGCGCGGATGTCGGTCTTAGCGTGATAAAACAGAAAAAATAAGATTTATTTTTTTCTATGTATCTTTCCAGGATAAAAAGTATCCCATTTTATGCCCAGGATAATAAGGTACAATTATACCAAGTTTCATCGAAATCGAACCTTTAGTTTTCATGTGATGCCTGAACATACAGACAGATAGACAGACAAAAATTTTTTTAATCACATATTTGGGTTTGGTATCGATCCAGTAACACCCACTGCTATTTATTTTTCCAATATTTTCAATTTACAGAATTGACCCTTCTACAGATTTGTTATATGTATAGATATTATTTTTTTGACAGTTTCATTGTGTTCCAATATATTTTGTATTCGACGACCAACATTAACCTACTTTTCACCAATATTGTTAAAGCAATGGACAGCTTTTCTCAATCTAAGAACATTAATATTTTATTGCCCTGCTTCGTATCTCGGAAAAGGGATTTGTTTTACAACCAATCTGGTCTATTGTGCTTTTCTAAAGGTCGTTTTCTAGAATTACTGTCAGAGCTTAACGTGAACTTAATAATAAGCGTGTAGAAAGAAACTTAATTTTTCTTCGTACACGCAAAACATCTTAGTAATGACAATTGTAATATATCTTTTTAGAAGCACGTCACTTAATTTTATATTAAAAATATCAGGGAAATCAGGGAGAGAGTGAGAGTATAGTAAGTTCCATGCAGAGTAAGCAGAGAGTATGGTTAACCAAGTGTAACGATTTATGCACAGCTGTTTAACTTGTTTCACATTCATTACGCTTTTCAAACATACCTGTTTGAAAGGTGCTTGGCGCTGTCATTGGATAAAACCTGACCGATTTGGTAGTCGAATGTTATCCAGGGTTTCTCCAGGTATTTCCATCCATGGACAGCAATATTGTATATTGAAATCTGCCATTATTTCCACATGACGTTGATTCCGTCATGTCCTTTCTCATTTTTACACCAACTCTTTCTGTCAATCTCACTCTTTTTATGTCTGATCTCATTGATAGAGATGCAAAAATATAGATGATATTGAATAGTAAATTTAAGTTAATAAATGTTTTGTAAAGTCAAACAAAGATTTTATAATTAAATAATATAACAAATACACTTTATGTAAAAGTATGCAAATTATTTCTGAAGTTTAATTATAAATAAAAAAAACGACGGGTTGCACTCCGGGAGTGCCGGCCAAAGTAAAATATTAACGTTGTGCAATTTTGGTATTTTAGAATGGTTAGGGAATAATTTTGCACGAATTGCTATATATTATCAGGATGAAAGTACTATCATTTATGTGGTAGAGTACAATATTCATTTTATACAATATACATACAATATATTATACAATATTCGGCGCCCTGCGCCGTCTTATGAATTTTCAATCAGGTCATGTATCCTGACGCGAGTTTATAAGATTTTACCCATTCCATAAAAAGTGCGCAACACCGCTAAAGAAGTTTTCATTTCAAAAATACTTAAAACTATTCCATAAGTCTAGTGGTTAACACATACAAAGATACGATACGATAAGATGCGAATCGCATAACCCTTAGTTGCAAGGTAAAAATGTTAAATAAAACCTCGCAAAGAATAATAAGGTTTCTGATCCTTTCCATAAAATTGGAAAATTTACGAAACGGCTTAAACTTATAAGCGTTTTGGGCAAAAGCGATAAAAATTGGTTGTACTAAAACTTTTTGTCGCCTGGATGCGACAGTGCATAAAATGTTCTGCAAAAGATTTTCAATTTGCTTGGCGGAATTTTTCATAAAGGACGTTATTTGACAGTTTATTGTTTAGAAGCGAAGTTTCCTTATGTTATTTTTTGTTGCTTGTAAATCTTTCTAATTACGAAATTTTGAAATACTAGCTGGCGAACTTCGTTGTTTTGTTGCTTATTCGTTTTTGTTGTTAATTGTGTACAATTTAATTTATCCGACGACGTATAAGTGTATTTGAGCGTGAGTTTTACTTATTTTTTTAATAGCTGTTCCGCTGAACTTCATTCCGCCCGTTCAGTTTGTATGGGAAAATTTGAAATGTCGTCTTTCCTAGTTTTTTTGCTGTTGTAAGGGATAAAATGTATTTCTCCCGGTTCTAAGCTACCTCTCCATCAATTTTTTGCCTAATCGGTTTAACTATCACGACTGATTCATCTTTCACTTTTTTTTTCTTTTTTTTTAATGTTTATCTGCTATTCGGGGCGAAGACAAATTCAACGAATCAAAGACGATGAAAATTGGTCCAGCAGATCTCGAATTATAATTGTTGTTACAAAGCCAACTTTCTTTTACATATACATATAGGTTCTAGCCACACTGCTTTTGCTATCATGCACATAAATTTACACATGTGTGTGTGAGAAAGAGAGATAGTGTGTGTGTGTGCATGCGTGTGGGGACTTTGGCGGAAACTTTGCTTTCGTCTTCCAACTGTTATCGGATTTGTATTAAATCTACAGTCCAGGAAAATGCAAACAAATGTTTACAACCGTCTAGAACCCCTATTAAAGAGGAGTTGCCTCTAAATTATACGAAAAGGACAAAATTTGGGATTTATTTGGGATACCGTATAATTACCAGCATATCAGACCTAAATGGGCTCGCCATTTTGTTTCCGTTAGTCGACTTTAATTGTTAATTTAATGAAAAATACATTAGGCCAACGACCGTCCTAATTCCAAATATGTAACACATAAAAGTTTTAAATGCACGTAATGAGCGTTTTGAGATAAATAGGTTGGTGAGGAAATTGATTCATATAGACAAAGAGCTCACGATTTTTATTACGGTATTTTTATAAGGGAATATTTAGTATTTATCAATGTCATGATTAGACGTATTAGACCCTAATAGATATAGATGAGGGTAGACGCAAAGAGTATTGGTTACTAACGTGCAGGGTAAACTGCTTGAAATGAAATAAAAGAGTAACACACACTAGTGGTACAGAGACTGCTATAATTCAATTATTGACCTCTTCATTAGTCGTAAGGTCAACGTAAACGGTTAATAACCTCTACCAACAGCGAGGCTCGGGTTCGATTTCCGACAAAGGAGACATTTGGGTGACAAATACTCGTATTTAAATGTCTTCATGTCCGGGTGTATTCCGGTATTTGGGTGATACTTTAATTTGTCTCATTATCTATTTAATTATTTTTATATATTAAAAGCTACAAGTATATAATATGGTCACCTCGTTGGTCGAGTGGCTAGCGTACACGCCTTACTATAGCGCCTAACTATATGTTATGAACATTTAAATGTCTGCATTTCTGGGTCTGGGTGTTTGTTAAACTTATTTTGGTATCTTTTTAAATATTTCTATATATAAGAATCGTTGACTAACACCCATAATACAAGTAAATATTTTGCTAGCTAGGTTAGATTCAACTTGTGTGACTTGTCCAGGCGTATTTAAAAAAAAATATTGCTTTGGGGTCAGGTTAATTTGTGTAATTTGTTCAAAGGATATTTATTATATATTTATAAAATTTTGTAATATTTTTTCCCCAAAAATTGTTTGCAATAACCTAACTTAAGGTTTTTTCTTTATATAAAGTCGAAGTTTCGACCGCCATCCTATAAAAAAAGCGAGTTGACGAAAAACACACATTAATATTGTAAGTACATTTAAAACATTAATAAACCCTCCTTTTCAATAAATGCAATTACTAAAAAAAGTAGCAAAAGAATCCATATAATTAATCTTTTATAAACAGCAGAACTCAACAAAATAAGAGTAGATTACAGAAAAAAATATCGAGATCTAGTACTAATTAACACATTTGAAAACTGTTGCAAGCGGATTAAACATTCTAGTAAAATGTGTTTTTCAACTTTCGTCAATATTGTTTACGATGCAATTTGTACATTAGTTAGATTGACGATAATGTTTGATTGTCTATGTCTCTATGTGTTTGTGTATGAGTACGTGTGTGTATGCATGTGCTTGTGTCTGTCTGTGTCATAGTAACTCCCAAAAGAATGGTCTGATACAAATTGACCCATTCTTTAACGGAGACGTATATTCATCGTTTGAAATCAGACGTCATAGAGATGGATATTAGTTGTATTATTGATAGATTAGGCAAAGTTTATTAAAGTGAAAACTATCGGTTTGTGAAATGTGTTTGTTAAAAATGTTTTACAAAATTTTACAGTGCATTCTACCACATTGCGTTGTACAAACATATAAATGGGTAATTAAACACATATTTAAATATTTACACGTTTTTGTATGTTCATTTTTAGATTAATTACTAATTACCAACAATTTTGGTCGACCGACCGCTAGGCTCGGCTTCGATTCCCGACGGGGCAGGCATTTGTGTGATGAACATTTAGATGTCTGCATTTCCGGGTCTAGGTGGTTATTAAATTTATTCAGGTATCTATTTAAGTATTTTTAAATATTAAAATCGTTCTATACTTCTTATCGTCGGAGCTTGGTGGAATTCCATTCTTGATGTAATTTATTTAAAAACACTTGTACTTTCCACAATATATTATATGTATATATGTATATAGCCCTGATGATGCTTGTATAGAGAAACCGGTTGGCTAAATTATAAAAATAATAAATAATAAAATATATTGTGGAAAGTACAAGTGTTTTTAAATAAATTACATTAAAATCGTTGATTAACACAACATAAACATATTATAGTTTGCTTACTTTGGGGTTAGATTCAATTTGTGTAACTTGTCCAGGGATATTTATTATTCTATTATTAATTTTAGAATGTAAATAAATTTGACCATAAAGTGCACTACGTCGGTTTCCAAAACCAATCAATCCGTCTGTATAAATTTTAGTTTCGTGAATACATTATATTTTTAAAGAATTTTCATAAATTTATGTTAAAGACTTTAATTCAAAATTAAACTTAATATCAAATACTAATAACTACAAATTTTGCAAATGTTTGACAGTTTGCATTCTTACTCAATATCAGACAAAATAACATTATTTTAATATAAATCAGATAGTGTAATGTAATTATTGTAAGTAAAAGCTATGTAAAATAAAATGATGCCTAAAATTTTTGTATCGTGTTATTGAGCCTGCGGCTCCGTTAGCATATTAAAGTTATTTAGTTGTCCCGAGTCAATCCATTAAGATACCAAGATAAGAGACTTTCTACCTTTTTGAGTTGGATCCAATTACGGGTAGTTACAAACTTTTAGTAAAATTGAACCATAAAGTTTTGAATTGTAGAACATACATCGTACCTTGATAAATTTGTGTTTACGTATAAGAAAACAAATTGTTCACAACATTTGTACTTTAAACAATGTATGTTTTGTTTTTATAGTTTAGCTAACCGGTTTCGCTATACAAGCATCATCAGGGCTATATAAAAAAAGGGTTGTTATATAAAAAAAGGGTAAGATAAAAAAAGGGTTGTTATATAGGCCTGATGGTGCTTGTATAGCGAAACTGGTTGGCTAAATTATAAAAATAAAAAATACATTATGGAAAGTACAAGTGTTGTGAATAATTTGTTTTCAAGAATGGAATTCCATCAAGC
>NJDD01000009.1:9941-43362 GCA_002245505.1 Calephelis nemesis
TATTATATATATACAAAATATATACTATATACAAAATTAGTAAAATTGGTCCATTCGTTCCTACGTGATCACGCGAAATTGGGATTCATTTTCGTATATATATATATATATATATATATATTGCATATGGATATATATATATTGCATATGGATATATTTATATATATTATTATAATTGCACCAAAGAGTATAACCCTTTTAATTTGAAGGTAAGTCTAAAGGCATTCAGATATAAGGCAACTAGTGTAATATGATTTGGGCGAATTCTTATTCATATAACATAGCAAACTTATTTTTTTTTATTTTTGGATATGAAAGTTGCGCCAAACTGATTTGAACATTAAAATTTGATAGAACATGTTGGTTAAATTAAATGTTTTTGTAACATTTAATTAACACACATATTCCGCAAACAAATTAATAACTTCTTTACCATTAGCGGAACCGTATGCTTATTCACTGCCCTCTGCTATAAAAAGTCCATGGTCAATTCGAAAGAGTTGGAGTAGGATTCTACTTCTTAAATTCGATATGCGTTAATTTAGGTGTACCGCGGACATTCAATTTGAAATGGCTTTTAAATTTATGCCAGTTTGGTCTTACGCTTACACGTTATTTAAAATGTTAAGTTAGCCATTACCCATTCCGCAAATAAAATACTTTTCATTGGTTACCATTAGCACCCGTACCCCATTGGCACCCGTATGCTTGTTCACTGTTCTATTCCATGAAAAAAGCTATAGACCAATTATTAGGTCTGTAAGATGATGATAGTGTATTCATTTACTAGTTCCACTTAATGAATTTGCCCCACATGTTTCACTAAGAAACCTCCCACTGTGCTTCAAATGTTTGGAAGGAATGCACTGTGTTAATCAATAAATAATCTACAAATTATTCTAATTGATCTAAGCCCATAATGGTACGCTTATGTTATGGGTGCTTATTCAATGATACACAGAAAAACTTTGGTGGATACTAGAATAAATATCAAAAAAACAGCCCGAAACGGGAATACAGACATTCACACCTGTGCTAGCCCCCGTCTGGAGTTGAACTCTAACATCACGGTTGTTTGTTTAAGTTAGGCTAACCGCTAAGCCAACGAAGTGGTCAAATCAATGAAATGGGCTGAATCCGCGTCTGGTAATGGTTTCACGGGGTGAGTCTCGGGTATAAGCTAGTGAAGTATAATGCAAAAGCTCTCTTGAGGTCTTACAATGTAGATGACGTGTCACAAGAAAAGGTTCCGTAATCCGTAACAAATTGCGTCACATTTAGAGGGTGTCATTTCGCACTACCGCGTCATTACGGTGGCACTCACGGAACGTTACATGACGCTTCTTTTACATGCCTGTCATAAATTATACGTCAAGATCCTTCATGAGAATAAAATAGCGTATATTTTTATTACTGACATCTTTTAAACACATTATAGTAGTACTATTTAAATTATACGCTTCGGCTATATTCGCCGAGTTTCGGAAATCCGTGTGTATTTTAAAGATATATCTATATACAGTTGTTTTTACAAAATTAATCATTTCGCTTTAATTTAGATTAGGTCAGCGAATTTAAAAATAAAAGTATAAAGTGCAAAATGAGTAAAAAGTGTGAAGCCGAAGCACATAATTTAAATATTGGTACTATACCTACCTACTGTTTTGGTTATTCCTACGACATGACTTTGGTATGACTTTGACAAAATAAATCCGATGTCACTGTTCTTAACATACCGAAAATAGAATACAAAGGTTCTCTTATGAGATTTCAAGGCTTTGATGTGTCACTTAAAAGAGGTTTCGTAATCTGTACAAATTGTGTCACATTAGGAGACTGTCACGTTTTCACGATAATCCGTCATTACTTCGACACTTACGAGAACTTGCCATGACGCTTCTGATAGGTATGAATATGTCACATTAAACTTGTGTGTAGTAATTCAAATGGTCCGGGCTCTTTTGTAGAATAGACCATCTGCCTTCCTTGCCAGGCAGCTCGTAAAAGGCGAGCATAGGCTTACCATCACAAACACCGTGACATCCTACTAGGTGGTAGAGTTTGGCAGCGACTCGCCTGGATTAATACCACTGCCTTACCTATTCCTGCCGCCATAACGTCATGACGTGTTCCGGTTCGGAGGGTAAGGTAGCCGGTAACCTTACTTTTGCTCAAGGCCTAACATCCCAGCTTCAGCAACACCATTACCACCTTAAGTATCTTTAGGCGGCGTGATTTTTTTACCATCAGGAAATCCGTCTGCTTGTTTGCCTTTTAATATCACAAAAAAACGTATCATCTGAACCAAAATTACAACGGTGTAAAAAAGTATTTTTTTAGAAACGATGTAATATAACGACTAAACGAATGGTCTATTCTACAAAGGAGCCCGGACCAATACGATTTGACAGTCCGAGATATATGGACTGGCCTTGACAACGTTTTGAATGGATATGCTTAGCATTGCTTTCTTATTTTTTAGCTTTATGAAGCTAACTGATTATGTGTAATAAGTGCTCATGTTTGATTGATTCCAAAAATGGGAGGTACTCAAATCGACTGCATGTTTCTTTTTTTGTATGTTTTTTACGCAAACCGATTTAGATGGTTATTTTTTTGGAAAGATAGGTCATGATTCCGAGGTGGTCCCATTTTAGTTGTATCATTATCTGACTAGTAGTTTTCGAGTAACACTTAGTAGTAATTAGTGCATTATTAAGTGTAAATCAAAAACTACCACTTATCATCACCACCACGACCACTACCACTTATGAGACGATTTTTGATACCACTTGTGTGATGTGATACCACTTAGGAAACATTTGCTTTCTTTCTAAAAAATAATTATAAAATCGCGATGTTGGTACCCCATGAAATAGTTGGAGTCAACTAATTTTTACAGTAGGTACCTTTTTTTTTTAACGAGTGGAAATCCTCATGGATACCCGCCACTTTCGGAGGAACTGGCAGGTTATGCCGGACTCCTACTGGCTAAAACCACTCGGTGACCGCCCTCTGTGCGTATAGGGTGACTGCGGGATCTCCGAAGAACGCACTGCTGTCACCCTCACACCTGCCCGAACGCTCATCCACTCAAAGCCACCCCCTTCTGATGGCATCACTTTGACTACAGCAGCATGGGGTCACACCATGCTGTGCTGCCTCACGTCCCGGGCTGCTTTTTAAGCCAACTGACACCCCGATCAGTTGGCTCACAGCCACAACCCCTCTTAGTAACTGTAACTTTAGTCGCCTCTTACGACAGGCAGAGGATACCGTAGCCCTAATCGTCGCCCGGTACTACAGGGCAGGTACCTATTACTGCGCTTGATTAAAATAATAGTAGATTTACTAATGCCAAAGACTTTTTAATACGTATTGTCACATTATTATGGCGACCAAGACGATCGCTGATGGCGTATACGTGCCACTAGCTGCACGGCCGGCAGCGAGGGATGCTTATGACATATGTATGACAAAGGCTTATCGTTCTTTTGAAGTTATACTTCTTTTGGCGCGTTAGGAAAAAATGATGAGGGTAAATTTTTACGATTTTGCGCACACGGTCACGAAAAACCGACATGATGAAGTTAGCTATAGATAACATTTTAGTTTTTCAAAAAAAGGTACCAACAGAGTAAAAGTAAGGACATCTACGTATGTTTGCGTGAGACTGACAACTGTATTCACAATATTTCTTTATTTCTATGGTTAGTATCATTTTGTCTACAAATGTAAAATAAGGCAAAAGACAAAATTTTTAAAAAGATTTTTATCTTATTACTCCGAAAAAGTATAACTTCAAACGCGTGTACATAAGTACTCATACATTTTTTTTTACATATCAGCGGTAAAATAAAAATTGCCGCCATAGAGGTTTTACAATATAGACGTGTCACAAACAGAGAAAATGGTCGGTGCTCCAAAACAAATTGCATCGCATTTGGATAGTGCCAGTTCGCACGGATGTGTCATTACACTGAACGTTCTGTGAGACCGTTCAACGTATTTACACACTGACATAATATTTTTAGATCCTTTAATATTACATGAAAATATGACGCTGCTAGAAATATCAGATTATATTATTTAATGAAAAATTAATATTTGAATACATAAATACAATATTTTTATTTTTTAATTACATTATCTTTTTTTAGTATTGTTATATTATGACACTAGCGGCCAAAAATCTAAACAAGACAAGGATTTCAACAAATGAGTTTAAATGAATATTTGCCTTTCACGAACTGACTGGTACTATAATGGTTGGATTGTCTAACAAATTTAGTTTTTATTGCCTCGAAATTTAATTTTAAAGGGAAAGGAAATCTAAGGTCAATCTTAGGAAAGTTATAAATAGTTCGTTGCCGACAAAATATAATTTTTAACCATTACAAATATGTCTGCTTTTCTGCCTTACTATGTTTACTTATAAGGCCAGGATGTATTTTGGAATATCCATTTTTATTGTTTAGGTACTTACATCTTTTTTGACCTTTCCAATGGTTATTTCTTATTTCTGATCTGTACCTAATCAAAACAGTTACAAGATTTAATAATTAATAGATAAATTCCAAATGAAACTCCCAAGCTTTAAACATAACTAGTTATTTATACCGTAGTTTATGAGATAAGTTTTAACTTGCTTCAAACGAACTTACACAATCTGTCAGTTTTGTTGCCCTTGCGGAGCAATTTCTCAAACTTTGTAACTTTGTCACAGTTCGCTTCTAAGATATTAAACCAAGTAAGTGTAAAACCTACTCTAAAGTAAAGTATAGTCTACTCTACTTTAAATTGAAGTTAATATAGTCAGAAATTGTACTCGTATAATAATTGGGAGTATAATCTGTATTAATCTGTATACGTGATGCCAAAATCTTGAACCCCTTTTTACGAAAATTGAGCGGATGCAGAAGCATAATATTAAGCACACTTATAGTTTATGTGTGGGAAAAGTGCAGAACGCTAATATTTTTCAATAATAATGCTTATATAGTACATTAAATCAACAAACAAAAAAATTACATGTAGGTAAGTATAAATTACGTGTTAATGTGTTAGTCCGCGATGGACTCCTAACCTAATTAACCGATCTTAATCAAATTGACACTCCGTGTGCAGTTTAACCCAATTTGAAAGATAGGATAGCTTATATCTCAATTTTGTACGGGCGAAGCCGCAAATAATAACTAGTTTTATAATAAATTTAGTATGTATTTCAAAAAATATGTTACGAATGGTTTGCCTAAAATATCTTAGACATAATCTTTTTTTTATTTAAAAAAATGTTTTTTTTTTAAATGTTGTAAGATTAATCGCCAGAAAATGTCTGTATAAAAATAATAGCGCGTCAGCGACTGAATCCGGCAATATACGCGAGAAACATAATGTGCTTAAAATTATTTGAAGGGAATCCCATGTGTACGTAAAAAAACATGACCTTAATAAACCCAAAACGTCGAAAATTCAAATTTGATTTTTTTTTTAAACTCCAACCCCGGTTTTGATTTTAGTTCATATCTGACTAAGCTGTTGCAAAACTGATTTCACCTCTTCGAGCACATTGAAGCAAAAATTAAATGATTGTAACAGACATACCAACTTCATAATCACAATAGGTAATGAGTATAATGAGTTGGATATGTGCCTGGTTGGCGATAGGCTTGCCACCTATCACATTGTGGGATTTAGTGTCTTCGGCTAGTCGTGGGTACCCTATCTAAATTTACTCTGTGGTTAGTCATGAATTCCCTGGTTGTGCCTCTGCCTACGCCTTCGAGGACATGGGCGTGAAGATACTTACTTTAAATAAACTCCCAGAAGACTTTAATAGAATATGAGAGTGAGTATATAATTACAAGATGTCCTGTGTTTATCCAAACATTTTCGGGAAATTTTGGGGTAATCTAATAATTTACTAAAGTATATGACCGTTTTTTATCCAGATTAAGAGAGCAGCTTTCCTTGACTCGTGTCATTAATCATACTTTTCTTTTGTCTTAGTTTCGAGGAAATGAAGCTGACAATAAACTTTCTTCTTATAATACACAAGGTCAAAAGAAAATTGGTTTGTGTTACATTATTCAATACTAGCTGATCTAACAGACGTTGTTCTCTCTTAACTATAAATAAATAAATTAACATTCCTGAACAATTTATACAAATTGAATCTAACTTCAAAGTAAGCAAATTATATGATTGTGTTATGGGTGTTAGTCAACGATACTAATACATAGAAATACTTAAATAGATACCAGAATAAATTTAATAAACACCCAGACCCGAAAATGCAAACATTTAAATGTTCATCACACAAATGCCTGCCCCCGTCGAGAATCGAACCCGAGCTTCGCGGTTGGTCAGTGTAGTTAGGCGTGTACGCTAGTCACTCGACCAATGACTACCAAGTCGACTATCAAATTTTTTTTTCTTTCATAATTAATTCAACTGACATTAATTAAACAACAAAAAAAGAATGAGCGGAATTTTTCTGTCCGTTCACGAATTATGCGGTGACCGCGGATTTTTATTTAAATTTATTAGATACATTTTATAGATACATAAAAGAATATTTAAAAAAAATCCCTTCTCTATGATAATATGTGATAACATAACTGAAACCTGTGAACTGTCTTATGATACACGCATTTGTAAAGGAGGAATTTTAAGAAATACACCTCTTAAAGTGTAAAATGGGAAACGAAAATTTGTATGGAAGTCAGTTAATTAGGGAGTTAGAATATTCAAATTTTGCCTTTTGCTTCTGAACCCCACATAATTAAGGGTGTCGTAAACATACCTAATAGAACGCTACGTAATCTATAATATATATAAAAATCAATTGCTGTTCGTTAGTCTCGCTATAACTCGAGAACGGCTGAACCTAAAATTTTGCTAATTTTGGTTTTGAATTATTTGTTCAAGTCCAGGGAAGGTTTAAAAGATAAGAAAAAGGAAAAAACTTGCGAGAAAACTAAGAAAAACAACATTTTACTTTTTCCGATACAAACTGAACGGGTGGAATGAAGTTCACCGGGACAGCTAGTTTATAATAATATTATAAATTCACTGGTAATTTCACGGGTAAACGGCTGTGAAAAACTAGCTACAACATACGCCATTTTTTTAAATAAATCAATTCCCAAAGGCAAACCATTCCCATCATCTTGATGCGTGACATCTACAACTGTGCGATTCCGAAGCCATTTCTTACCTCACACAGCACCTTTGTGGTATCAGTTACCGATGGTGGTATTCTCAAACGATTATGACTTAGGTACCTTCAAGAAAAGAGCGTATTTATTCCTTAAAGGTCGGCAACGCATCTATGATACTCATGGTGTTGAGGATGTCCTTAGGCAGCGGTGATCACTTTCCATCAGGTGACCCACTTGCTCGTTTGCCTCTTAAAAATAAATAATTAAATACCTTCACGCCCATATCTCCGAAATGGTAGGCAGAGGCACAATGAGAGCACCCATGACTAGCCGAAGACACTAAGTCCCACAATGTGATAGGTGGCAAGCCTATCGCCAACCGGGCACATATCCAATCCCGAGCAACATTTTTTTTTTATCAGAAAATTGGAAATACCATATAATCTTTTTATTGGCCGACTCAGTATTCGAACCCGGGATCTCATGAAGTCAAGTCCATCACTTGGACCGCTAGACACAGAGACTCTTGTATAAAAAAATGAAAGTTTGTATGAAAGTCGTAACTATTTTACGCCGACAAACAGCTAGTTTAAAATATGTCAAGTCTACACCAGCGAGTTCCGGTTGTCTGTTTATCCTTTTATGAAATTGATATTGTCAATATTAGTTAGTTAGTCGTATATAGAACGTCTGATTAATCAGACTATATACTGGGAAGTGGTCTGCAGTGTAGGGTTCGCTTAGTCTAACAAACAATTAGTGTAATGTGCTGGTGTTGCCACTCCGACAACATGTGCTATTGTTTGTTTTATTTCAGTGTTTACTTTTAATATCCTAATAGATATTACCGCCTCGTCGGTCAAGCTGTTAGGCTGAATGCCTGACGATCGATGCCAATAGAGTATTTTTCTGTGCATTTATGGAAATATTCTTTATTCTGAGTTTAGTTGTGATTAATTAGAAGGCGTATGATCAATTGCAAAAAAAAAAACTGCAATTCTGCTGTGATTTATTCTTACCCCAACTGACATGGTGCAACAAATATATAGGACATTATTTTGATTGTTCTGTTAAGAAAGTGATATGTTCAAATTTTGCATGTAATTGTTATGTATGTTAATCGAATTTCCCTCGTTTCTTAATCGGTTTTTAAAATTATTTTATTGCCGTATTAGAAAAAGGTACTTTCAGAGTGCTTGTATTGCCACCAAACATGGTTCCGATGATGGATTCCCATGAAAATCAAGGAAACATTTGATTTTTGTGCAAGTAGATGATTTACCGATTGAATACATTAAACAGAAAATAAAATGTAAGAACAATGAGAAAATATATAAATATCCTGAACACTTTATTCAAAATCTTGTTCGTTACAGAGCTGAATACACGAGTATTTCTGAACACTGCAAGTGCGCCGCAGTAACATTATCATATGATACACCAACAACATGTCATTCTATTGAATTTTCTGAAAAGCTGAAACGTATTTCACATTTTATCCTAAGTATATTTACTTGTTATTTGTTTATTTGAAAATTTAAATATATTTATTTTGTAATCAAAATTGTTGGTTTTGCATAAAACGCGATTTGCCTCGTTTTTCAGAGATTTAGTAGTTACGTTTAACGCTGCCGACTATCCACGAGGCCTAGATTCGATTTCCATCAGGGGCAGGCAATTTAGTTGGATAAACTAAATTATATATGTATACCTGGTTATAGAAGTTTATGTATTTCGGAATTTCCAATATTTTTTCTGTATGAATTTGTATTTTGGATTGTGGTCACTTTTGGGTTATATCAATTTGCGTAAGTTGAAATATGTTTTATCTGTATCTACTAATATTCTAAAAAACGAAAGTTGTCTTTCTGTCTGTAGCCCTTTTACGGCTGAACCACTGAACCGATTTCGCTAAAATATGATACGCATATAGCTAAACGTCCGTGTTCAAACATAGGTTATTTTTTTTCAAAAATCAACCCCAAAAGACTACATTTTTTATATTTTTTTATATTAGAGAAATATATTTTGTGTGATAACAAAACCGGTTTATAGTTGTGTGGACAGTTTAAACCATACCAATACACATTTACTTAAGTGTTATATAAAAAATTACATTGTTAAAAAGTAAAAGTGTTGTGTAAAAAATGTGTAAAGAAATACCTACCAACGCATTGAATTTAGAACCGTTAAGTAACTTTTTTTAATGTTTTAAGATGAAATTCACATAAAAAGAATCACGGATGACAGAAAACATTGTTTTATTTAACTCGCATCCCTCCACACGCAGAATTCATTTGTTATTCCCTTTTGTTATGGCACTGCTAAACATGCTAAATTAACGGAAGAATCTGTTGAAGTTTGTAAATTTATTAACTCAATACCTAGGATTGAGAGTCACTATATCAGAGCCCAAAGTAGCCGGCAATATATAGAAGGAAGTAAAAGTTTAACGCAAATCTATGAAGACTATAAAAAAGAATGTGTATCAAACTCGAAGAGATTTGTAAGTAAGTCTACATTTTCAAACATATTTCACAAAGATTTTAACATTTCATTTTTTCAACCTAAAAAAGATCGTTGCGAAGTGTGTGTGTCTTTCGAAAAAAGTAATGATGAAGAAAAAAATTAATAAAAAAGAATTTTTATGAGCACCAAAAAGAAAAACTGTTGAGTAGATCTGAAAAGCAGCGCGATAAAGAAAAAGTATCTGAATCTTACATCGTTGCCTGTTATGATTTACAAGCTGTCCTTACTGCTTCACGGGGAGAAGTTTCCGTTTTTTATTATATTTCCAAACTGGCTACATATAATTTGACGAGGAGTAACAGAAATAAGTACTTGTGTCTTGAAATTCATTGAAAACAAGATCCAAAACATGAATGCAGAGGATAAAGACTTTGTTTTTTTTTTCTGATAATTGCTGTGGTCAGCAGAAAAACAAGATAATGATAGCTTTGTACCTTTATGCAGTAAATAAATATAAACTTAATAGTATTACCCACAAGTTTCTAATCAAGGGCCATCATACTCAGATGGAAGGTGATGCCGTTCACTCCACAATAGAAAAGGCTATCAAAAGATCTCTTAAGTCTGGTCCTATTTATAGACCTCAAAAATATGTTAGTATAATTAAAACAGCGAAGAAAAACCCACCGTATCTTGCAGAGAAAGAGTTAGCATTCGGTGACTTTAACGACATTAAATCCATGAGCGATAAGATTGCCAATAATTTTTCTAAGACAACTGATAATTGTTATATAAAATTAACAGACATAAAAATAACTAAAGTGCTCAAACATGACCCTTTAGCATTTTATGTGAAAACGTCGTATGCTGATGAAGAGTTTAAGCGCATAGAAATTAGAAAATCTAATACAAGACAGCAAAAAAATGAATTTGCTTTCCCTGACAGCTTAGATAGAAAATCCCTGTTACTGAGAAAAAGAAGCTATCTAGCTTCTTTTTCTCAGCTAAAGCTTTTTCTTACTAAAGCTAATTGATAAAAGGCATATCCCTCAGACCTACTACAACTTTTATAATTCACTATAATACGTCATTTTTTAAATGTTATACCTGATTTTGATAACTTTACCTGAAAATCATGAGACTGTTCAAATGCCATTGATTACCTACTGATAAGAATCTTAATTTTATTTTGTAGAAGAAGTTAGTTTTAATCATTACGGAATGTTCCTATTTTACTGTGATTGGTGATATTAAGCACCCTTATTTAATATTGATAGTAGGTATACATTTGAAACATATATTTTTTTGTTGATTTTAAAAACGGTTTTTTAATTGCATTTTCTGCACGTTAAATAACATATACGGATTTTAAATTATGTTTTAATTATTTTGCTTTTAGTTGTGTTTAATTTTAAGTTGATTGTGATACTACACCTTTAATAAATATTTTTTTTAAATTTAATTAGTATTTAATTTATAATAATCCCTGGCTTATAGGACAAACGTAACTTATTTACTACACAACATGGTGTCAATATTAAATACTTCTTAACAATATGTGGTAAAGTATACATTCTGGTTAGGCTAAACAGTATTAAGTTGAATATCTGAGCCATTTGAACTACTTAAAGGGTATCTTCTTTACTCAGTCCCATAAAGGTTCAATTAAACTGAAACTACTGATGACATATTACCAAAATTAACTCAGCTTAAAGAAGAGTAAAGTGTCTTTAAATCTAGGTATAATTTTTAGCTTTCGAAGCAGTGGTTCCAAATATATGAATTTTTGAATCTTGAAGATTCAAAACGTGATAACTGAAAACACTGTTTTTGAGATAATACCCTTTTAATTGGGACGTGCGAAATATACCGCTCGGACATAACAGTTTAAACGGCATTCCTGTAGTTTGATTTAAAGTTCGACTAAGTTATTAGTGAGAAAATGTAGGTAAAACAACCTAATGGATGCACTTTGTGCTTAAAAGTATCTTGTGGGTCATGAAGGACAGTTTGAAAATTACCGGGCCATGACAGAAAAATATTTAGAAAACACTGGTCTAGAACGTCTTTATTTTATCTTAAATTGTAATTTATTTTATTGCAATTTAAAGTTTAATTCTAAATCTTAAAAGTCTGCTTATATTCAAAATAGGATTTTAATAAAGATTAAATTCAGCTGTTGAAATACGAATAGCCTTATTGACTAACACCCGAGAGCATCACAGAACCACATACCAAGCCCTAATTTAGCCAACTATTTTGCCTATGTATCCCCATCGTATCATATTTCATTCGTATTCGGATCATCCTTTGGTAACAATTCGTTTTCAAACTTAATATATTTCATTCGAGGACTTTCAATTAATCAACTCTCTACAATAGTTCCGTCGTACGGAACTTGTTTAATAAATTTCACAATTAATCATGTGCCTTCAGTTTATTATTCGATTATTGTTTTGATTTTGATAATTGAGGTTATTTTGTAGACAGACATTTGTGTCATTAACATATTTTTGTGTGATTAGATAGTGAACAACGTTTACCCTAAAGGTAAGAGACAATCGTGGTCTATAGGGACCGTAGGTGTACCCTGTGTCAATATGTTGAGCCTAATATGCAAGTCTACCGGCTACTACACCCATTGGATACGAACATGAAACTTTCATCTTAATACGTGAAGCAAAAACTTTGGAACCCTTTTTACGAAAATTGCGCGGACGGAGGAGTATGAAATTTGGCAGTGCAGAATGCTTACATTTTTAATGATAATGTTTTTAATATGAATTAATTCAAAAAAACAAATTTTTACACGTACTACCATGCATTTGACACACACAACGAAATATGTTGATGATAATGACAAAATGATTGGTCTCGAGAAATGAAAATTCTTATCAACAAGATATTAAAATTTGTTATGGTCGAATTTCGACCAATGGGCGACCACTAGTAATAGATAAAGCGGTGGAAAACCGACGAATTGAAATCAATCTATTGTTTTTGCTTTTGTTGGTGGAAATGAATTTTGAATGAATTGAAATGTACTAAACATTGAACATATTCTTACCAATTACAAACTGCACCATTTACAAAAAAAGCAGGGGCGATCTATTCTACACAGAGGGACCGGTACGAGGATTTTCTTTGTTCATTGTGACGACGAATCATTTTTAAACTAATATTATACAGAAGCAAGGTTTTGTTTGTATTTGCTTGTATTAGCTCCGAAACGACCAGACCGATTTGAAAAATTATTTTACCATTAGAAGCTTATATTATCCCTGATGAACATAAATTACTATTTACTGTGGGGAAATGTTTCATTCCTGTGGGATAACGGCTAATGGAGAACGGGAAGTGAGAATTATCCTTCTGTACTGTTTTTCACATAACTTCTAAACAGCTGAATCAATTGGGTTGACTGTTCATATAGGTATTTCGCAGGTTTCTTAAATCATCAGAAAGTGGCGCTGCTTTTGTAAAGCTTATAAGTATATATAGAGATATTTATAAGTGTCTTGAGTACAAGAGACAAGAATGTTTAAGAGAGTTTTGGCGCCATCGACAGAAAAGCTGGGGGCAGTTTTCTCGTATTATTAAATTTTGCGTTTACATGGAGTAATATTAGTCACATTTTATGGCATTTTGTAAAAATATGCTCAGTAAAATAGCACAAATAAAATGATCACGAAGAAATTAGTGTATCGTGTGTTTCCTTGTTGCCACCAAATCTCATTAAATGAACTCGAGTAAAGCCGCTTTTTTCAAGACCCTGACATATCATTCTACACTTAACGTCTTATGTCTATATTTTATGAAACTGAAGAAGCGATTTGAAAATAAGTAACTAGGAAAATGATTTACTAATAGGAAAACGTGGCAGTATGTCCTAAATGTCTTAGTCTATCCCAGAATGGAACAAATTAATAAAAACTTAAATAGGTAAAAGAGTGTTTGATTAATAATGAACTGTAAATATCGACATCATTTGATTGACATTATAAAATTACAATAGATGAGAACGGACATAATTGATGGGAAAAATCGACCGCAATTAATTTATCTAAGCGACGATGACAAATTATAATACTCGACAATGACGAATGAATTGGCGACACCGTCTTATTATATTTACATGATCCAATGGAAGGGGGTTAAGTATGGCCGTCTTTTGGTAATCCTTCGTCAAAATGAATTTCTTTAAGCGAAATTTTTCTCCTTGTTTTGAAATGTATTTCAGTGACGAATTATTTACAATGAAACCATCCAACTGGAGAATGAATGTACAAAGTTTTTATTTAAACTATATTTCTTGAAAGCTACAAACGTGACACGAGGTTATTATTTGGTTGCCGTTATGCAATAGTGGGTCAAGGCAAGAATTCAAATTGGTGACTATAATTATCAAGGAGAAGGCTACAGAGATTTTTCAGGAAACAAAGACCTGAAGTCATTTCCAAATATTGTTGAGTTATTAGAGGGAATCAGCAATATTTGGAAATTATGTTTTTGTCTTAACATACCGTCTAGACAAAAAAAAGAGTGCAACTACCAGCAGTAATTTAGCTAGTGCATGCTATTAATCTTTTTATCCCCATCCCAAAAAGA
Organism: Calephelis nemesis; assembly: GCA_002245505.1. Taxonomy (NCBI): domain Eukaryota; kingdom Metazoa; phylum Arthropoda; class Insecta; order Lepidoptera; family Riodinidae; genus Calephelis; species Calephelis nemesis. Next base: position 24,182 of record NJDD01000009.1, read on the forward strand.
CCATCAGTACTGCCTAACAGCTATTAAAAGGCGAGCATAAGCTTACCGTCACTGATACCGTGACATCTAACTGGGTGGTAGAGTTTTGCAGCGACTCGCCCGGATTGGCACCGCCTTATCTATTGTTTTATCTGTACCACCTTATCTGCTGCCATATTGTCTGAAGAGGTAAATAGAGGCACAAATAGGACACCTACAACTAGCCGAATACACTAAGTCCCACAATGTGATAGGTGGCCTATCTTCAACCGGCAATGTATCCAGTCACGGGTCTCTTTATTTTTATTAGAAAATACACACTTTCGGTTGTTTTTGTTGCCCGACCTAGTAACGAACCCGGGATTTCAAGAAGTCAAGTCTGACGCTGGATTGCAATAAAACAGAAGCGAATTGAAAAAAACGAGAAAATGTATTTTTATCTTAATAAAAATTATATTGAAATAGTTTATTGCTCACCAATTCGACTTTGTTGGTTGACACTATTGTTTGTCAACATCAATTTAATTTTACATTTATAACGAAAAGTGAAAATTTCATGTACTTTTAAGTGTAACTCAAAAACCATTAGTTGGATCATGATAAATCTAATATGAGACCATTAAAATCTCTAAATCTCAAAACTGTTAAAATCGATTGGCTGTTGGCTAAGTAATCGTGTAATAAACCGAAATCTGTGTTACAAACATACCAAAAGAGCAATCGAATTCAAAACCTCCTCCTTTTTAGAGTAGGTTAAAAATAATACCTTGTTTGTCTTCCAATAAGTACCATAAAACACAGCTTGTACCTACCCTCTACACCCAACTCTTCTTACAATAACCATAAGGGCGATAATTTGTTGATAATTGTTATGGGAATACAGAAGGACACCCAATTTCCATCAATAACTAATAAGTTACACCATGGCGTCCGTTATCCGGCTCGCATTATGCAAATAAGTCTCGTGATCTGGCCCTAAATTGCCCGCCACTTTTATGCAAAAAGTTACCTCGGCTTTAAGAGGAAGAATAATTCAGAAAACCGAGTTTAGGGGCTATTTTCTTGACCAACTTTATAAAAGTCGCTTGTAATATAATAATATTCTAGCTATGTTTTCTTTCTTTTAAATTTTGTTTTTTGGGGATATTGCTCTATGGTATATCAAGAGGAAATAAACCTTTCTTCGGGCAAATAAACTAAAACTAAGACCAGAAAACGCGATTTATCAATTTTATAATAAAAATAACGTTACTCAGGATTGAATATGTGTTCGGTTGGCGATAGGTTTGCCATCTCTGACATTGTGGGACTTAGTGTCTTCGGCTAAACGTGACCTCGGCCTACTTTTTCGGGGATATGGTCGTATAAATATTTATTTAATATATATATATACATATTTACATCATGCAACTTATTGTGCGTCCACTATGGCAATTTTTGCATATAATGTGGCGTCCACCTGCTTCTAGCGTCCAATATGCGGGCGTCAAATAGGAGGCTGATTGCTTTGTTCCCAAATTATCGTACTGACCGTAAAAAAATTAAAAGTAAAAAAAAAGACGTCACTTTGCTTGCAATCTGGCTGTACTGAATATTTGCGTAGTTCCGCTAGTTTTCGTTGCAAATTTTATAGCGCTGTTGTCGATTTGTAAAACTTTCATTCATGGCCGTATTTGACGTCCACACAATTTTAGAAGATCCGACGTTGCCGTTTCGTGCAATGAAGTAGGCAGAAATTAGGTAAATAAATCCTTTTTATTGTCGGTTTCAAATCATTATTTATACTTAATCGTATTCGGACGCCGTAAGAGCACGGATACCTTATTTTATGTGAAAAGTGACGTCCGTCTTTTTAAGCAAAATGACCAGTGAAAATCGTCGAAGTGCATGAATATGTATTCGGTACCGAAAGTACCAAAAGAACCAGAAATCAATTTTGAAATTCCCGGTTCTCTAAGAACCTAAAACTCCCGGGAAAACCCGGTATTTTCGGTTCCGGGATTTCTTGGGAGCATGCCCCATTACTAACAGGTACTAATAGTAGGTACATTACAAATCCGAAAGTGTGTAAGAATGTTTGTATGTAGATCTATGTTCCGTTTTCAAAACGGCTGAACCGATTTGTATAAAAATTTGAATAGGGGTTCTTTAGGTGATGGAAAAGGACATAGTACCTACCTATACTTACTTTGATCCCTATTTCGACGGTATCAGGGAAACTTTAGTAGTGTTAATGACCATATAAGTTTAAATTATTTGGTTGTACCTACTTACATCTATTTTCTATTCGGCGGTTATACCTACCTATTATGTTGATAGGAGTTATAGTATTTATGTACCTACATTAAATATAAATACGTAGGTAGGTATGTAACTTATTGACCGAACCGAGAGATTCGATTAGGACATGCAATTATCCGCCGAATTTTAGTTTCCTATCTCGATGACTGTACCTAAATGCTATGCGTATACCCACATCCAAATGATATGGATACCTATTTCAGATAATAATGGCAACAAAATACACAAATATGTAATAAAAATAACTGTGTACCTAATTTCTTATACACGCAATGGCAATTTTTACATATAATGTGGCGTCCAACTGCTCCCGGCGTCCAATATGCTTTGTTTTGAGGCTAATTGCTTTGTTTCTTAATCGATAAAAAAACATATTTATTAGGATAAAATGGTACTCTATGCCCGCGAATTTCAATTTTTTGGAATGTTCTCACAAAATTATTTTATTTTCATAAACTGTAATTTATTTATTTATTCAAATTTTATGCACAATAATGTACAAAGGTGGACTTAATGCAGCATGGCATTCTATACCAGTCAACCTTACTCATTAAGAGAGCTTAGTTGGATGGGGTGCACAGAAATAATTATTGTAAAAAAAGGTGAACAAATTGTTTTACAATAATAAAATATATACTATGTAACTATAGAAATAATACAAATGATACATAAAATACACACATACATATATATACATAAACGCACAGGAAAATACATATATACATAATTTAGGATAAATAATGTCTGATATATCTAGTCTGCTAGATACGCAGAAAGGTGACGTTTAAGGGAAAACTTGGATGAACTGTTTCTAATTTCATTGGGGAGTACATTCCACAGACGTACAGCTTGACAAGAAAACGATTTTGAAAGGAAATCAGTGCTACACAAAGGTACTTGAAGAATAGGATTGTTAGTGGAACGAAGTTATCTAGAATGTGTAGCATGCAGAAATTGAAACTTAGATTTTAAATATAATGGGACATGAGGATTGTACAGAATATTGAACAGGGTACATATCATTCTCAATTGCCGGCGTTGGCGGATAGGGAGCCATTTAAGTTTAGTACGATAAGTGGACACGTGATCGTATTTACGTAAGCCAAAGACAAACCTTAAACAGTTGTTAAGCATACGTTCCAATATGTCTAAAAGTATCTCATTCAGATCGCTAAAGCACACATCCGCGTAATCAATGATAGGCAGAATAAGTGCCTGCACTAGCAAAGCTTTAGTAGCAGTAGGTAAGAAATTTTTATGACGATAGAGAGAGCGAAGTGCTACATTAACCTTTCTACACACCTCAGTAATGTGCGGAGACCAAGAGAGAGTGCTGTCAATTATAAGACCAAGATCTTTGACAAACGGCTGAAAAGGAATGTTGATGTTGTTAAAGATTATAGGTGAAATAGAACTTCAGTCTATTTGGGAAATACGCCTTGTACTACCAACTATTATAGCTTGGCATTTATTAGGATTCACTGTTATACCAAACCTGTTTGACCAATCAAGGACATTAATTAGGTCTTCATTGATTCGACGCACGGCTTCGTTGATATTATTTGAGTCAGCGTGAGTGTAAATTTGTAAGTCATCCGCATACAAATGGTGTGGACATTTCAAACATTCCGTAATCAGATTTATGACAATTGAAAAAAGGAGCGGCAACAATATTCCACCTTGGGGGACACCTGCCACCAAATTGCACCAAGTAGACAAACCCTCATTAATTTGAACTGCTTGCTGACGATCTCTGATATATGATGAGAACCATTCCTGTGCAGACGACGAAAGGCCAAGGTGAGCAAGCACTGCGATTAAAATGTCATAGTCAACGGTATTAAAGGCATTAGAAAAGTCTATTAAAACTAGAACTGTTAATTTTGATTGGTCCATAGCAAGTCTAAAATCATCTGTTACTTTAAGGAGAGCTATAGTTGTGCTATGTCCTGCGCGAAATCCAGACTGATAAGGACTCAGACAATTAATTTCCAATAAAAGCTTCGTCATTTGACGATGAACAACTGCTTCAAGAATCTTGAAAAGAAAAGGAAGGATGGATATGGGCCTGAAATTATTCGGTGAAATTGGATTTGAAATTTTGGGAAGAGGAATAACAAGTGCTTTACGCCAAAGAGCAGGAAACTGACCGGATGATAAAGAAAAATTAATTATATGTGTAACAACTGGAATAACAATATCTATAATGAGAAATATCATATCGCGACTAACCTGATCACAACCCACTGCTTTAGATTTAATTGAAAGAACAATTTTTAACGTATCCTCATCTGTAACAGGAGAAAAGTTAAACGGATCAGAAAGCAAAACGCTTTTGCTACCTAAAAAAGCTTTAGTTTGGAACTAAATAGTATGATCCATCAGTGGTGCAGATGAAAAATGAAAGTTCAAATCGTTAGCCGTGACATTTAGTGGACAGTGACCAGACGGGGAAATTACACAAAGTGAATTCAAGAATTTCCAAATATTAGGGTTGAGATGAATTTAAGATGTTATTGTGAATGTATCTACGTTTAGCAGCTCTCACCTTCTGATTACAGCGGTTCCTGGCCAGTTTGAAGGCACACCAGTTCTCACTGGACCTGCACATTTTGAATCGTCGGAAAGCCTGATCACGTTTATTCATAGATAGTCCACTTCACTAGACATCCAAGGAGCTGGTGGTCTCTTAATTTTAACAAAATGGAAAGGGGCGTGTTTATCATACAGAGATATTATATTAGAATTTAAATGGTCAACCTTAGCATCCACGTTCGGTCTATAATAAACATTTGATCAATCTATAGCAGATGCATCAACAATTAAATCGTCTCGATTAACTCGTGCAAAGTTGCGAATTTATGTATATTAAAATCGATGATTTCTATTTCGCGATTCTACAACATCATTTCCTAACTACTAAAACATCTATAGTAGAGTTTGAAACTATTTTAAATTCAAATACCTAATCTGCCATTTCTCTGTGTAAATCTAAATACATAATTGACGGTTATTTATTTTACAATATGCAACTAGTCAGGTACATTTTAATTAGGAATGGTTTAAAACTCGATAAACATTTAAGTAGCTAGGAAATGGTAGGTATTTATTATAATAATATGCGCAAGATAAAAGCCGCGTATTTTTACAAATTATTAGTTGGCTTAGTTGGGAAAATATGTGTTGGAATGATATTTGATGTCCCTGAATTAATGAATATAATGAATAAATAAAAATGTAAAATTTTATAAAAGTCTCGCGTCCATATTATATCTTTGGACCTATGTAATATATGGACGTCAAATATCATTCGGTATGATATTTTACTATAATCTCGCGTCCATATAATATAGGTATATGTATCTATGTAATATATGGACGTCAAATATTGTTCGATATGATAGTTTACTATGATCTCGCTTCCATATAATTTGTAGATATGTCGTATGTAATGGACGCAATATAATCGTAAAAAATCAAACCGAACGATATCTGACGTCCATATATTACCTACATAGGTTTTTTTTATGATATTGGAAGGCAAACAAGCAGACGGATTTCCTAGAATTCCTTCCTTCCTTAAATTCACGCCGCCTAGAGACACCAAAGGTGGTAATGGTGCGTTGCCAACCTGGGGCCGGGATGTTAGGTCTCGAGCAAAAGTAAGGTTACCGGTTACCTTACCCTCCGAACCGGAACACGTCATGACGTTATGGCGGCAGGAATAGGTAAGGCGGTGGTACCAAACCGGGCGAGTCGCTGCTAAACTCTACCACCTAGTCGGAATTCACGGTGTTAGTGACAGTGAGCATTTGCTCGCCTTTTACGAGCTGCCTGGCAAGGAAGGCAGATGGTCTATTCTACAAAGGAGTCCTTACCAACACAAAGACCCTATGGGAATTTGATTCAATAATAGATTCAAAAATAGTAAACAATCTATGCTTATCTACTAGTAGGTAATAACTATCTCTACCAACATTCCTATAGGTATCTATCGAATAAATATAAACGTATGTCCCTTATTAATTAACACATAAGAGCGGCAACAATCTATGCTTATCTACTAGTAGGTAATAATTATCTCTACCAACATTCCTATAGGTATCTATCGAATAGATATAAACGTATGTCCCTTGTTAATTAACCCATAAGAGCGGCAACGTCGCACTTTGAAGGAATCGCATTAGGTAGGAGAATGATAGAAAATCATTTGTATATCACGGGAATTCAGATAAGTGGTAATATGGGTAGGAGTCTGGATTGGTTTCAGTTTGCCTGACAATATACGAAAATTTGTATATCAATATATGGTAATTAATGAGTAAAATAAGTTGAACAATATTTTCGTCTTCCGTTTACAGACTAATATTCTCTGACATATTTCAACAAAATAGACTGCAAGTAGTGGACGTTACAATAATGCGAAGTGAAAGGACGTTAAATTGGTATCGTGATTTATATATATATATATATATATATTATTGCTAGGTAGACGTAGGTTATCAAATTGCGACGTGGTACCGAACGAAATGGTTGGAGTCGGTTTTTGGAGTATTACTACGCTTAATTATTGGAATGGGTGTTGAATGAAAGCAGCCATGTTCGCTGTACTATATACTATACTACTACACCTCTGTAGTAGGAATAGTTAATGTAGAACGAAAAAACAAAAACATGCAATCAAGTTATGTTTAATTAGACAAATAAAAATAAACAATGGACAACAAAACGAAATTAAATAACATTCAAAAGCATAACTTAGAGACTCGACTTTAAAACGGATACCTGTACGTTATACTTAACAGATAATAATTAGTCACTGATGATGCTGGGAATAGGGCTTCCTTCAGACATGAAGGAGTTTAAAATGCTCTACACCATTCTGCTTCAGTACGTGTTGGCGGAGGTTGAACGACCATTATTCGAGCATAACAAACCAACGAGACGAAGGCGATATTTCCCGTGAAATGATTGCAACATTTTTTTTAGAAGAGCATTATGAGCTTATGGTGGTATCCTATGAAAATAAAAAAATGTCTTTGTTTACGGCCACTATTAATAAGTATAAACCTATCTACAGATAAAGAAAGGCGTTCAATTGTTTTGTTGCTAAGATATTTTTGTTAATTATTGATGCAAGTGGCAACTGACCTATAATAGCTCTCTTATGTTATTAGATAGGATATTATTATAATTTAATTACTATATTTCTGTTGCTTGACGATTTGGTGTATAAAAAATATGTCGACGGGAGTGTCGAAAACAGTTGTTAATGTAACATATAGGCTTAAAGTTTCCAGGTTGTTTCATTTACCGCTCCCCCATATAGAAGAGGGGCCTAAGCCAATTTGGGCTGTACGTTCGAATGTTACATTATGATATAGGAGATACCTATTCGTACATACATATTGTTAGATATTGTTGGTTGTCTATAAGAAATCGCATATTTGTAATAATTCCACCGGTACTCTATCATCAATTTTAAGATCTGGTGTATATTTCTTATTGATGGTGTATTTGTATACCTGTATTTTTATTTGTATATGTGTGTACCATCGTCATACGACTCCATTATGTACAAAATCTCTATGAAGTGCAATGCGTGTATGATTTGCTGTCTAAATTTTTTGCTTGAAAACATACTTGAGCACGTCAGATTAATCTGAAACTTTGCGTGTCAATAAATGTAGATTATAAAAATGTTATGATTAGTATACACGTGATTTAAAGAAGTGGGAAGATTAGAAACTTTCAAAAACAAGTTATCTATTTAATATGTTTTTAGTTAATTAAATGTTAGGTTTAAGTTATTAGAATAAGCGTTTATAAGATTGCCATTTTCACTGTGTGAAAAAATCTTCTATTCCTGTTGTAATAAGATATTACTGCAAATTAACCAGTCGGTATAGTTTCGTAATTGAACACACATTAGGCATGTACATTTTCATGATTTGATGCTCACGTATCAAGTGACTGTATTTTTAGCCTATTTTTCAAACAATTTAATCAACAAAATCAAATTTCGATGACGCTCAAGCGACAACTTATTTTATCCTGGGCTCCCCTACTATTATTACATGTGTTGAAGTTTCACTTCTGCTCCCAAACTTCCTATAAATCTTTCTTGTGTCTGGCTTTAATTTATTTTGTTCCGAAGTATTTGGCGTAAATAAATGGCGTTTTACAAAATACCTTTTCATGAAATTTTATGTACCCTATGAAATACAAGTGGACATGGCGTGAGGTCATGACATCACCCGCGCTCCATATTTTTATAGACGTGAAGCCATTGGCTGATAATTTGTGTGAAAAGCGTCGAGTCCAATCTACTGTAATATCGTGAATCTATAAAATGGCGTGGCTCTAGCCCTGCACTTTCATTACGAAAATGAAAAAACCATTTTCCTTTCGTTTTAAATCTCATTTAAATTAAAATTCAGTCTCTTTCACTTCCATGTTTGTGTATTAGGTCCTCACGTACTTTCGCGTAATAAAGATTCACGGATTATGTGGAGTTAGACTTTCTGTTTTATCGCATTCTGCACATGAACCAACTAGTTGAATAGTAGCTACAAGTATAAGTAGCCTCTTTCTCTAGGCCGTTTGTCATATCACTGGGAATCTCTTTCTTTAACCTTATCAGCAGCTGAGGTTTACCAAAACCAAATACTCGACCTGCCCATCTCAGCATTTTCATTTCAGTTGAGTGCAGCTTTGATTCGTGTCAGATTCAGTCTAATTTTTAAAACAGAAATTCAAATATAATTTACTTTTATAAAAATTCAGGCTTAATTTATGAAATTACAAAATTTCGAAAGTTACATCATGGTATGTAAACTTGCGTATGGTCAGATCAAGACGTTTTTAAACGAAGGCGTTTATTGCAAAACTTTTAATTTGCTTGTTTAAAAGTCGTTTTATGTCGTATTGAAATTACAAATTATTATTTATTTTTGCGAAACATTACATATTTCTGACTAGAATTAAATGAAGTAAGTATAGGTGAGGTGATATGCATGTTGTCTCTAACACCGTAGCCTTGACTAAGTGGTAAAGTTCTGAAACGGTTTACCTGTACAGGTTTCATAGCTTTACATATTCCTATTACCATACAGACTGAGAGAGAAAAAGCCTACTTAAAAATTATGATATCCCAATCCTAGATTCTTAAAACAATGTAAACATTTTTGGTTTTGAATAGTATAAATTGTTTAATCAGAAAGTCGAAAAAATATGTTTTATATCTAATTTATAGTTTCAAAGATAAGAAATTAAAAGTTCAAACAAACGAACATATAGATTAAAGCTAAATTTAATATTAAAACTATGTGTCTTGTATGTAAAGAACACTTAGTTCAAACTTAGGTTGGACTTGGCTAATTGTTACCAATAAGACAAGTTAAGAAACGCAACTTAGGCGTTATATCAACATTTGCGCTTAAGTACTGTATCTTCCGGTAAACAAGAATTAAGTATGAACAAAAAAGTATCTTCACGCCCATATCCCCGAAGAGGTAGGCAGAGGTACAACCAAGGCACCCACGACTAGCCGAAGACACTAAGTTCCACAATGTGATAGGTGGCAAGCCTATCGCCAACCGGGCACATTTCCAATCCCGACCAACATTTTGTAATTAGAAAATTGGAAAACTCCAATTTTTCTATTTGTTGGCCGACCCGGGATTCGAAGTATGTACAAAAAACTTAAGAAACATGAGTTTTTTGGAAATACGTAACATAAGTTATATAGTTTTTACGTCAAAACTATCCAAGTTAAATCTTAAGTTTGAATTAGGTACATGCTTTTGAGATATTATGGTTCTTGTAATATTACACCAAGCACTGCATGTTTTGAACTTCTCTTGAAACCTTGCCGCTTGTGTTAAATAGAGATTAGTTTAGTTTTAATTACACTTTAACTGAAACTTCTATATCTTAATACAAACATTATTTCGACAGCAGTTGAAAATTAATAGCTGTTTGTGCTGAAATAAACTCAATTCAACTTATTTAAGTACGGTATTAACTTCATCTAACCTTTGAGAGGAATTCTTGAAATATTTACTTAAATTCTGCAATGTTAAACTTGTGGGCATTGTGTAAATTATCGGTAATTCGGACCAGATATTGCTATTCTTGTTTAGTTTTAATAACTGTCTGGGCATTATACTTAAGGCATTTACTCAGCGACGTGAAAAAATCGGTTTATACCAAATTAACAACATAAACTTAAGCTCTGTTCTCTTTTCGTTTTTTTTGTAATGAGCTACTTTATTGCAATTTTTGCCTTTTTACTAAGTTAAGATTGTCAATTGCACATTTTCTTGTATCACGCTAAAATTTCCAGATTATTGATATATGCATCTACCTAAGTACTACTTCTACTACGTTATGGGTAGAATGTTTTTTTCAAGGTGATGATGAAAGGCATATATACAACCGTCTCGAACCCCTTTTAACATACCTTGTCTTAATTTGTCGCATTCGAGTTTTGAGGCACTGCACTAACCTCAAGACACGACTTTATATTAAATGTTTATGAGAGGGTTGTAACGCGCAAAATCCCAGCTTAGGCTCCCCTACTATATTTTCTAGTCATGCAATGTACAAATCAAACTTGTATATCCAAAATCAGCTCATAGGTTGGAGATTGAAATCCACTCAAGCAATTCAAGTTTGAGGTTATACTGCTGTTGTGTTGAATAAATATTATTTATCAGTGCAGGCTTTAGTCATGTATTTTTTTGTGTTATTAGATAGTGAAAAAGAAGATTGCTTTACTTACGTTAAGAGAAAACAGTCCTATAGACACAATATACGTTACATATGCGTCGCTGTCGTGTAGCCACCGGACCGCTACATGGCATTAGGAATAGGTAATGCGGACGAGTGGCAACATGGCAGAGTCAAGAGTGGCTTGACCCACCAGTGGTCTTGTTGGCAATGACCCGTTTAATCTATACTCGCCCCTTACAAGTTGCACAGCAGGAAGAAATATGGTCTAATCTACACAGGAGACCAGGGTAACACGACATTTATTTGGTACTTGTGTCACCTAGCCACATTGTGCTTCGTCTTTCGAAACACCCCAATTTTTGAAGTGAAACTTTATAGAATCGTTGCGATTTCAAAACGGGTGCAACGGAAAAACGACAGGTAAGAGACATAAATATATATTCATGTCATTCTTTTACAGGTAAGAGATACAAATATACATTTATTTCATTCTTTTGTCGATTTACTGAATTTTCACTTCTATTGTGTGTGAATCGCACACACACCATTTTAACTTATTTTATGTATGTTTTTTTTTTGTTATGTGATTTGTATCTTAGTTAAATATCGTACAAGAATAATAATACATAATTTTTTTTTTATGATATTGGAAGGCCAACAAGCAGACGGATTTGCTGATTGTAAGAAATTCACGCCGATATGAGGCCGGGATTTAGGCCTCGAGGAAAAGCAAGTTTACCGGCTACCTTACACTCCGAACCGGAACATATCAATGGCGAGCACAGACATTATGGCGGCAGGAATAGGTAAGGCGGTGGTCCCAATCAGGGCGAGTCGCTGCAAAACTCTAGCACCTAGTAGGATATCACGGTGTAGCGACGGTAAGCCTATGCTCGTCTTTTACGAGCTGGCTGGCAGGAAGTCAGATGGTTTATACTGAAAAGGAGCCCGGACCAAAACGGGGGAAAACATTTTAATATTTTTTTTGTATTTAAACAAAATGTTTGTATTTTTGCTGAGTAGTCATGAATAATGTGTGCCCCGACGTTTTTCGAAGAAAGAGATGTCTCATTTTAATGATGTTGCAGGGCACAAAATCTACATCCTTGAAAGACTGCTCAAAGGCAAAAGATCAAGCCCGTTTCATAAAAGTCACATCCGTGCTTTTAAACTTCTACTATTTTAAAGATGCTTAATGCTACGAAATTATAGAAATGGATGTGTTAGAAACACACATAAAACATATATTGTAGATATTCTGAACAAAATGTTATTCGTGTAAGAAGTAGTTTTATGAACTGTTAAATATAAAACCAATAATAAGCGGAACTTTAAAATAAAACGACGGGTTCCACTCCGGTAGTGTCGACAGAAGTGAATATTTGAATACCTATTAACGTTGTGTAATTTTGATATTTTGGAATGGTTAAGGAATAATTTTGCGCGAATAGCTTAATTATCATTATAAAAGAGTATCATTTATGTGGTAGAATAAAATATTCATTTATTGCACTATCGTACACAAACATGACAACACGAATCTTCGATCTTCGAATCTTATGAACGAGTCTTATGAATTTTCGATCAGGTCACGTGTCCTGACGCGAGTTTAGAAGTTTTACCCATTCAAAAAAAAGGGGCAACGCCTCTAAAGAAGATTTCACTTCAAAAAGGAGTTTTGAATCGCAAGCACATAGCGGGATTAATATTAAAAGTGAAATAAAACCGCCAAGATATACTTGCCATGTAAATAATTATACTTCGTTTTCCCGCGGAGATCAAAAATAGGAAACGTTACAATTGTACTCTATATAGGCTTAGATGTTGTTAAATATTACTGAGTATAGTAGTAGTAGCCACTGAGCGGGATGGTGAATGCCAACGCGACCCCATGTCGCTCCCAGCCGGGCGGCGCGAAGGTCATCGTGTGGTTTTAGTCGGCTCGAGTCCGACATAACCCACTGCTCTGCACCGAGAGCGGCGGGTATCTGAAGGGATTTTCCACACGTTAATAAGATGGATTTAACAAGCTTATCGCAGGCTAGTTACAAACTCTATTGATTTAAAAGTCTTTATTTCAGTGCTTGCCCTTATCTTGTTCTAGTTTCGATAATAAGTACTGTGGTTAACTTAGGCAAGAGTCTTATCATTTCAGGTTTAGGTTTGTGACGCAGAATTCCATGTCTAGAATTAACGTATACTTCTCTGCCTTTTTGCTCGAGTGGCTTGCGTACACACTTAACTTCTCAGACCAACTACGAGGCTCTGGTTCAATTCCCGACGAGGACAGGTATTTGTGTGATAAACATTTAGATGTCTGCATTTCCGGATCTCGGTGTTTATTAAATTTATTTTGGTATCTATTTAAGAATTTCTATACACCCTGACTTTTTAATCACCATCCAAATTTTAATATGTTGATCTTAAGTGAAAATGATTAAATACGTGTTTTTTCTTTTAGTACTACTATTACACAATACTACCACAATACTAAAATATTAAGCTATGACATCGCAAAAGTCGTCTACAAAGTACCGTACCTACGCGCTGAGTGCTCTGACATGCTAGATAGCTACCTGCTAGATACTTATGTTTTTTTTCATAAATGGAGTTATTTATAGATACTTTATGGCTAGAAAAAATTTGGATGGTGATAAAAAAATCTTGCTGTATATTAACTGACTTCGTGGTAGAGTTTCGCAGCGACTCGCCCGGATTGATATCACCGCCTTACTTATTCCTGCCGCCATAACGTCAGTGCTTGCCGTTGACGTGTTCCGGTTTGAAAGTAAAGGTAGCCGTTAAATTTACTTTAGCTTGAGGCCTAACATCACGGCCTCAGATTGGCAACGCACGATTTTTTACCATCAGGAAATCCGTGTGCTTGTTTGCCTTCCAATATAAAAAAAATACAAGTAAAGATATGTAGAATTATTATTTTTGCCAGTTTTCTTATATTTTGTAATGTTTCACTAAACTTGCATTTACTTTAATACGAACCTTCTTCTGTAAGTAATTAATACAACAAAATAATAATAAATAATTGCACGCATGATGCAGTTACCAAGCGGAACAATTATAGAATTTCATAAAAAAAGTTAGTCTGGGTCCGCTTTGTAGAATCGCCAGAAAGCTCGTAAGAGGCAAGCACAGGTTAAAATATAGTTCATCACTAATAAGACCACTGGCGGTACAGAACAGCAACATGCCTGAGTAGGGATCCGCCTAACCTATTCTGTGGCCCGGAAGGTAGGGCAGCCGATAGACTTGAACAATAGTCCTAGCATTCAGGCCACAGGACAGCGCTGCACCTGTAACATGTCTATAGAGCACTGCTGTCTCTTACGAAAAAATGTCTTTTTTCGCTGACCTCTCACATAATGTAAGTAAGTATTTCTGGTTTGTATCTCCCAAGAAGAAGGCAGCAGTGTAGCCAAGGAACACACAATTATCCGAAAGTACTTAGTGCTTACAATGTGATTGCAGATGGAGAAGGTGGCATGCCTATTTCCAATAGGACACTTTTCCAATGCTATGTTGTTTTTTTAAGAAAACTAGCGGCCTGGTACATGCTTCGGTACGTATATGAAAACTACAATACCCATATGACCGCATTGATAATAATTTATAATTTGTGACGTATATGACCACACGAATGACATAACACAACACAACAAAACAAAAACAGGAAAAAACAACTAAAAAAGTTTAAATATGTAAGCACAATCCTATTCTGAAAACAGTCTCAATTTGACTAAAAAATACCCATCATTAAAATGATCCGCCGATTATTGAATTTATTTATTACAAAAAATGTGATAAATGAAGAACCGCTCCACCGATTTTATACAAACTTCACGTAAACCATCTACTAAATAGTCCGAACAAAGCCTCAACATTTGGTTTGGATAGGTGAGCCCGTTCCTGAGTTATAAAATTACGACGAAAAGTGGCATTGATTTTCATATACTTATATATAGATTGAAAAAATAAAGTTGAGTTGCTCGACCTCGGGATTTGCGTCATGTCAACGTTAACATCGAACTATAAGTCCATAAAGCCGACTCTTTCCATAACATGTTTAGAGAAAGGCTTAAAAAATTCCCTCCGAAATAATGACTGTTGAAACATTTTAGAATGCCTGAATTAAAGTCAAACCACATCAAACTTTTGGTACGTAATGTTGGTTGGTATTCCAACGCTCTCCCGACTGCTTGTCACAGAAAGTTTAATACAAAGACCAATAAAGGCTGTCCTCCGAATTTTAGTTCATTCGAAAGTAACAATTTGTGAGCTTGAACTCAATTAAAAAGTTAACTGTGAGATTCATCCCCAAGCTTAGTGAAACAAAAACCGCCTCATAAAAATGTGGAGGCCTGTTTAACTAAACACTGTCTAAAATCGACATTCAATCATTCAGTTTTAGACTGTGTTTAGTAAAACACGTGTTTATTTTTACGAACGACACGTTGTTTCGTTTCGACGGGCTTTCGGATGTTAATTAAACGTCGTTTATAAAAATAAAAGTGGTGCCAATCAACTGTAGCCTCAGCCAAGTCAATACCGTTCGTAGAGTTTACTAGTTCACTTACTGATGGAACAGGACAATGGCGAGCATTGACCTTAGAATACGAAAGGTAATGGTACCATTACGGACATTCGAATACCTAACGTTTCATGACAAATTTCGTGCCGTCTCCAAAATAATAAAAAAAAACATACAAATCTAGCACAGCTTTCTTCCAGCAGTTGATGTGAGGATCGAACCCGGGACCTTTGAAATCGAATCCTTCACCGGACCACTAGAACACAAGCAATGTTCCTTAATAGCTTTTATAAATGTTAAACAAGCCGTGTCTGATTAAACTATACTATTTAGAATTTTTCCTAATTAAGCTCGTTCTCTTGGGCGTCGTTCTCTCTACAATGAAGGTCCGAGGAAAATATTTTTCTCATTACCCTGTTTCAAATGCTGTTATCTGAAATAAGTTACTCATTATTAATCAAGGACTCTGTTATTAACTAATAAATCTATCATTTTCGGGTCACGTGTTGCTATCACTACATAGTATAAAACAAAGTGGCTTCCTTTGTCCCTATGTCCCTTTATGCTGAAATCTCTAAACTACACAACGGATTTTGATGCGGTTTCTTTTAATAGATAAAGTGATTGAAGAGAAAGGTTTATATGTATATTTCATAATCGTGCAAAGTCTGGGCGGGCCGCTAGTATAGAATAAGCCCAAGTAAATAAAAAGGAAACGTCTA
Source organism: Calephelis nemesis (assembly GCA_002245505.1). Classification (NCBI taxonomy): domain Eukaryota; kingdom Metazoa; phylum Arthropoda; class Insecta; order Lepidoptera; family Riodinidae; genus Calephelis; species Calephelis nemesis. Next base: position 40,466 of record NJDD01000009.1, read on the forward strand.
TCACTGACTAATACATAAACTTTCACTAGGTTACAGTATTTAGCAAAAATCTATAACTTATACATTTTTGTGGCAAATTCATGGAATTGACACCTATGTCTGCAGCCACAGCAATAGTGCTCACGACTGTCGTGTTCCAGTCTAGAGAGTTGAGTAGTCTCTGTAAACATACGTATGAGATTGAACGGCTATTAATGTGTCCAATTCCACTTAATTTGGATGTTAATGGATCCAAAATGTAATGGGTTTATTTATAGTGCAAATTGTATTGACATTATTATGATGTCCTTGTCACAGAGTTGATATCGTGGCTTTAGCGAAGCAGCATCATACATTGTTGGAATATTCTTTACTCTTTTTATCTCATAAGCAAATGTTGATTGTGTGCACAAGTTTTATGAAGTGAAATCTTCTTTAGCGTAGTTGCTCACTTTTTTTGAAATGAGTAAAAACTTCAAAACTCGCGTCAGGACATGTGACCTGATCGAAAATTCGTAAGACGGATGGAGAGTAATCAGCGGGCGCAGCGTAGGAGAGGAAGTATCCACCTCTCTTTCTACGGCGCGGTGACAATGTATGCCTGCGCCTGCTGTTTCGTTTAGACGGCGCAGGGCGCTTACGCGATTGTTCGTGTTGTCATGTTTGAGTACAATAGCGCAATAAATGAATATTGTATTCTACCACATAAATGATAGCACTTCCATACTGACAATTAAAGCAGTTCTTGCAAAATTATTCCCTAACCATTCCAAAATATCAAAAACGCACAACGTTAACATTCAAGTTTTCACTTCTACCGTCACTCCTGAAGCGCAAACCGTCGTTTTTTTTCGAATAATACAGCAAATAAGCACACGGTTCTTCTAATGGGAGCTACCATATTATAGGTGCATTGCTGTCTTGTGATCGCGTTGTTAGTCCTAATGTGCAAGTACCGGCTACACCACGCTTTATACCGATAAGGTATGGCGGTGAATCCTTAATCGGCTTAGTCATTTAGCACTCTGGATATTACCTACAAATCAGAATATCCAACTTTTTCTTAAGGGACGTACAACATTAAAAAAAAAATGAATTTTAACAAAAATAAATAACAGTCATCGCCTCTGTGGTCTAGCGCTCCGGATGTTGGACTTGACTGCATGAGGTCTCGGGTTCGAATCCCGGGTCGGCTAACAAAAAGGAAATTGGATTTTTTCAATTTTTTAATAAAAAAAAAGTGTTGGTCGGGATTGGAAATGTGCCCGGTTGGCGATAGGCTTGCCACCTATCACATTATGGGACTTAGTGTCTTCGGCTAGTCGTGGGTGCCCTGGTTGCGCCTCTGCCTACCTCTTCGGGGACATGGGCGTGAAGATACTTTTTTTTATTAATATCAATGTTTAAGTAAAATCACTATGAAATTCATGATCGTACACCGGTAGCAATATGATCGTACATCTGTACATAATTCTAAAAAATCGTACAAATGCCATTTAATTCTTTCGGTTGGCAACATTACTACAAACAGTTTTGTTGCCAATAACACATTTAAACTGTTCACTCACCTTACAGCAGTATTACTTGCCTACGAATAATACTGCTGTTATGTTAATAGAGTACGTATACCTAATAATAGCATTATACTTATTGCCTCTGTAGTCTAGAGTCCGGTGTAGGACTTAACTTCATGAGGTCCTGGGTTCGATCCCTGGGTCAGGCGACAAAAATAAATTATGTTTTAGAAACTAGAAAGGTTTGTAAATAAATGCTATCATACGTCATTTAATATCTGTGTCTAGTTATATCTTCATTTGTTTGTCTTTTTTTATGTAGAAAGAAAAAATAAATAACTACCTAAAAATAATTAGGTTGACAAAGTAAACGATTTATCAAAAATGAAGTATGTGTCACATATATGTAATACTATAGGAGATATAAACCTATTCCTAAATTCTCAAGCATTAACTACTTTTTGCATACTGTACAAGAAATGTAATTTTAATTTATGTTTAATATTTTTTTCGTTAAAGATTATTTATTAGTAGAGGCGTTGTACGAGTACAACGATTTAATACAAATAATTCGCTACCGAATATGGCGCCGTAAACTTTTTTAATGGCTTCATACATTATTTCTGCGCGTGTACAAAAAAGTTTTGTAACTTGTGATGTCAATAAAACCATCCAAAAGTTTTCATGTATTTATTCACATTATAAAATCCCCAGAAATTTTAACATTAGCAACCATAAAATATGAGACTTGTTTAAAAAGTAAACATTTTGTTTTGCTTACATTTTTATTTAATTTATTTTGTATGGGAACACTAAAAAATATTTATGCATAGTACATTGCTTTGGTAACAGCACCAAAGACGTCAGTGGGGCGTTGTCATCCTGAAACTTGGATCTGCAACCTTTTGCACAAGTAATCTAATTTGCTTTCTTCTAAGTAATTTTATTTGCTACCTACCTTCCAATCCGGAATACGATAATCTCTAAAATAATACTGGTTAGAAAAGGGAGTTAAGGCCAAAATAGCAATGCATTTCAAATAATATTTCCCAAATTGTAATATTTACTTTTATAAACATTTTTTTAAAGTAGTCCTCGGTAATACTTCACTTGTTGTCACGCTACGTCGTACCTAGTATGAGTCATGACGTCACCAGCCTGCACATGCGATAGCGCACATAAATTACTGAACGGATTAAGATTCACTTTACTGGGTTTCATATCAAAATAGCACATAGGCTACAACTTATAAGAAAATAATTTAGCATGATGTTGAGTGGAAGCTAATTATAAAATATGTTTCATCCTATTAACTTCTCGGTGTAGGTCGATTTAGGTTCGGAAGTGTACTAGTAGTTTTTATCAGACAATTGAAAACACACATTTTAGTTTTCCGACAATGTA
>NJDD01000009.1:50065-69737 GCA_002245505.1 Calephelis nemesis
CCCCCTTTTTTGCTATAAAAAGTAGCTCATGTTCTTTCGTTTATCATAAAGTGTCTAAATACAAAGTTTCACAGCTTTAAAAATCACGAATTTTCATATGAACATTCATCCCCTCTTTTTACCTATTCTCCCTTATTTTTTTGAAATAAAAAGTAGCCTATGTTGTTCCTTAGGGTCTATTCTTTCTCTGTACCAAATTTATTAAAATCGGTTCACTGGTTTAGGCATGAAAGCGTAACAGACAGACAGACAGCATTCGCATTTATAATATTAGTAGGGATTTTTAACCAATTTTGCTATGATTATATTAATATTCGCTATTTTACTACGAGTATGTGTATCATAATTTCTTTGTGTGTTTTTCATTAATGATTAACTGAAGTACATGGTTCATTGTTATGGACTTATGGTAAAAATTACTGTCAAATATTTTTCCTACGCAAATTGTGCCACCCCCGTTAACCCCCATGGGGGTTGATTTTCAAAAAACGCTTAGATATGTATTTCATAATTTGTATTGCAGAGTATTATTTAAGTGTCACGCAAAATATTTCTATAGAATTAAATTTTCCAGACAAACTTAGCAACCCTCTTTAACCCCCAATGGGGGTGAATTTCGAAAAACCCTGAAATACGTGTTTCATCGTTTGTACTAAAAAGCATTAATTCAAAGTTTCATGGAAAAATGTGCCATAAAAATATTTTTCTCATACAAACTTTGCCACCCCTTTTAACCCTTTTAGGGGTTGAATTTCCAAAAAATAATATGCCTATGTCCTTCTCATGAATGCAAACTATCTACATACCAAATTTCAGCAAAATCGGTTGGGTGGTTTAGGCGTGAAAAGCTAACAGACAGACAGACAGAGTTACTTTCGCATTTATAATATTAGTGTGGATCCAACATAATACATAGCTTATTTTATTTCAGAAAACAACGAACAAGCACACTGATCTCCTAATGGTAAGAGACAACCGTGGCTTAATAGACACCACATATGTTACAGGCGCGTCGTCGTATATTAGATCAAAATAGAATATCTACCACCTGCCCTACATGCATGACTGGAATATGATATTGTAATAGCAGATATAGATAAGGTGGTGGATCTCTACCCAGACAAGTTGCACTCATGCACTCTGCCATCATTGTTCTCGTTGGTAATGTGTTAGTTCGCATAGGTATCGGTATATCATATACAGGTAGAGGTATAGGCTATCCATGTAATCTATGCTCGCCTCTAACGAGTTGCTTAGCAGAGAGGCAGATAGCAGATATTTAAAAACACATCCACAGCTTTTTTTATCCAACCATCTACATTTTAGTTAAAAAAAATAACTGTGTCCCCGAAGAGGTAGACAGATGTAAAATCAGGTACTGCTAATGTGATAGCTGGCAAGCCAACCGTGCACATATCCAATCCCGACCAATGATGCGTTTCTGTTAGAATACCCATTTTCTTTTTGTTATCCTTCCCAGGAACAGACATCGAGACCTGATGATTTTTTATTTATTACTTATTAGAATTAATTAATCGATTTACTTACCGTACCTTACCTATATTAAACAAAATGGACTTTTTAATAATAAATAAACCAAACAGTTACTAAATATTAGGTAATTTGTTTTAATAAGGCCAAGTTTTTTTGATTAGTGGTAATTTTTGTTCTTGTTTTCTTATGCTGAAAGTATGACCTTCCTCTTCAATTCACAAAACGGTTTGGTTATAAGTAGGTAAACAAAGTTCGCAAGTTACTTTCTGTGTAACCCGTGACAAACATTTTGTAAAACACCAAAGTTTTTAGTACACCTACATTTCACCTTTTGTTTTTTTAAGATTAGCATATTCCCGCCATTGTTCGTACTCTACTTTACACATATAAGTAATATTTTATCACAGCCCTATAACCACATCTAGATATGTATAGCCGCGTCGATGTTTCGATTACCCGATACAGTAGATATATTGATCGTTCACACAAAAGCTGCCACCTACTCTACTTCATACAGAGAGTAATCACACTTTATATCTTACTATTGTGAATTACTCTTGCGATATATCGCACTCGACCGTCCAATTATTTGCCGTCCAATTTTGTTCTATTTATATCAATTACAAACAAATATTACACACGTCTATTTCCGAAAACATTTATTTTCATTTCAAACGAAAATTAGGTAGGTACATTTGAAATAAAAGGACTAAAATAAAAACAATTTTTTTTTATTTACAAGCCACTCAGTAACTTAGGCTAGGTTTTTCTGGAACATACTTATTTGACATTTAACATGTAGATATATCTACATGTGCAAAAATAGTTTTTCAACAATGTTATGACAACAAAATGTATAGTACTACTATAATATAAATTATGCGCTTTACACTTTTTGAATATGTAATAAAAACACTTTATATATATATATAAATATATATATACATTTATAATGCAAACATGTAAATATATATATATTTAAAATACATTCGGACTGGATAAATCGTTACGAATCGTTATCGAAGCAGTTTGTCTGGTTACAGTTGGATTTATCAGAGTAGTATGTTACCTGATACATCGTAATTGCCGTAGAAACATGGTATTTTTCGAAAAACATAGCCTACAGTATGAGTTGCTATTGAGTTATTTTTAACTAGCAGCCCGCCCCGGTTTCGCACGGGTATAAAATATACATATAAACCTTCCTTTTCAATCATTTTATCTATTTAAATAACCACTTCAAAATCCGTTGCGTAGTTTTAAATATTTTAGCATACAAAGGGACATGACAGAGGAAGCGACTTTGTTTTATACGTAGCTTAAGTGTAGCGTATATGGAGCGTAGTGTAAGCCTACTACCTAACATCAAATGCGAAAGTTTGTAAGGATGAATGGATGTTTCTTATTCTTTCAAGTATAGACTACAGAACGTTATTGGATGAAACTTTGCAGGGATATAATTTATACATTAGAATAATATATAAGTTAAGTACAATTGATAAAAAGCAAATAATTTGGTACGCTGGCGTAGCTTAGAGTACTAGTTAGTTTTCGATTATAGGTACGATAGGGTTTATCAAGTGTGTATTTAAACATCACTGTTACATCTTATCGCCTCTGTGGTCTAGCGGTTCAGTTGTCGGATTTGACTGCATGAGGTCTCGGTTTCGAATCCCGGGTCGGGCAACAAATAGATAATTCGGTTTTTCCGATTTTCTAATAAAAAAAAGTTGCTCAGGATAGGATATGTGTCCGGTTGGCGATAGGCTTGCACCTATCACATTGTGGGACTTAGTATCTTCGGCTAGTCGTGGGTGCCCTGGATGTGCCTCTGCCTACCCCTTCGGGGATATGAGCGTGTGGATACTGTTACATCTTCGATGAACAGATTGTGTAATTAATTAAATATGGAAGGCTATCAGTTCCTAGGAAATGACGAAATAAGAAAAATCCACTGACATTATCCGGATTGTATCTTCACTACAAAGTCGCTTCCTCTGTCCCTCTGTCGCTTTGTATTCTTAAATCTTTAAAACTACGCAACTTATTTTGATGCGGTTTTTTAATAGATAAAGTGATTAAAGAGGACGGTTTATATGTATATTTCATAACCGTGCGAAGCCGGGTCGGGCCGCTAATACATATATTAAACGATACCGACAGACTGTATAGTTTGGAAAATCATTTCTACCCACCAACGATAAGAACCTAGCAGGTAAATTTTGTAACTTATTTTAAAACACCAGTTTATTTTAACATAAAACCGATCACAATCAATGTCCTGTGGCAACATTATTTTTGTTACTCTTAAACTTACTCTTGTAAATAGAAAAATGCCATAGAAATATCTAATAAAAATAATGAAAACCTTTTTAAGTTACTTGTATTACGTATCAAATTGCAGATTTATTTACAAAATTGGTGGGTGAATACATTTCTATGTTTTGCAACATTAGCAGCGCCCTCCTTCGCGCAAACTTTTTCCTTGGCGTGCATTGTACAAAATTCGAGTGTGTTGTCTTTGTTACAATAAAGAATAAATATTTTATGTTTCCAAATAAACTTGTTTTATCGCATGACGTAAAATCCTTCAATAATTAAGTGGCAAAACCTTAAAATCTAAGCTTATTTATAAGTAAAATCGGTTATGTGAAAATGTCAAAGAGTACGTCACGTACAGTAAGCAACACAGACGCCTGACCCCTTTACAGTAACGATGTATTGTAAAGAGGTCAGATATCTACGTCGCATACTGTACTTGTCAAGTTTAATCAATCATTAACTTTATCATTTTAGCAACTACCCTCATCTAAGTTTGCCACTCATACGTCGTAAAGTTAACGCTTTCACAATAAAGCCACAATTTAAATTGTTTCAGGCACTCCTGAAAATCTATAAAGTTCTTGCGGGTAGTTAGTAGGGTAACCAAGGAACAAGGTGGTGTAGGGAGGAAGTCGGTTTAAATACAGTTCGTGAAAGCCACGTTGGCCGACTTTGCGTCTAGCGGTCCGGTATTGGACTTGACTTCATGAGGATCAATCCTTGAGTCAAGCAATAAAAAGAAAGTGATTTTAGTGTAATTTTAACTCGAGGGTATGAGCGTGAATACACATTAAAATAGCCATTTCTCATCGAAAAAGTTTACTGTCGAAAGAGGCATTGCCATGAGTCCATCATCGCAATCAAATCTAATCATTAAATACAAACGAAATTATATTCGTATTTACAAAGAAAGATTAATGTTGCAATTAATGTTTGTTTATTAAAGCATTTTAAAACAAAGCACCCTACAAGAACAATTAAAAGTAATTTACAGATTTATCAGAGTCAAATGAATTTACACTACTCTACCACAGTACAAATATGAAACAGCATGGAAACTAAGACCAGTTGACAAAATACTAGTTTTTAACCCTTGAAGCAATAGAGTTTTCGGGATACTTTTTTATCAATCGAATGAAAGTAACTACGTAGCTTACAAATAATGTAAGTAGATACATTACTCGGTTGATCCTAGCAAAAGACAAAAACGCTTATGGCATTTTTAAAATGATCGCTGTAGCAATCAATAACGCGACTTCTTGACACCGCAATTGCTACTACTGCACTGCGAAAACCGCTTAGAGGCCTCGTCGATGTGCATGTTTATGTGAGTGTGTTGTTTTCGAAAATGTGTAGGTAGTTTCCATATTGTTTTATATTTGCATAGTGACGTTAATGTCGCTTAAACTGCCCCTATAATAAGAATCTACTTAAATTAGACATGCAAGGAAATGTGATTTGTTGTCCAAATGTTTGAGACTTTCAGACGGGTCCAAGTAATGACAGAACTCTTATTTTCGACACAGTTTACGGAACCAGGATTTGCGTCCTTACCTGTTTTTAAGTAAACAATATAAAGTTTTTTTTCTATGTTGTTGCTATAACAGTCAAAAAAATATACTGAAATAGAAAGTTACATGTACCCAATGCTGTTAATTTTTATTTCTCAGATAATTTGAAGCAATAAGTGTTTCCTTAAGTGATGCTAATTTCTAATGAAAGGAACTTACCAATGTTACATAAATATATGTCTGATGTTGCTTCCTCCTACTTATTTGTATTGAATGCAGGTAATTAATAAGTATACCATATTTACGAGTTACCATTCCTTTGTCTGGCAGGTCTGCCAGGATCATGAGGTTTGGCACTCGATACGCTCTGCCTGCCTCATATAGGACTTGGCGTATAGATGTATACGTATGTGTGTCTACGTACCATTCCTTCGTCTGTATCACTGGGTGCTCTATCCATGGTGCGGATATGTTTTGTTATTAGGACTTCAAATAGTCCCTTTTCTGTCCCTATTTTGACGTTATTAAGCCAATAAATTTATTTAAAAAAGGTTGTACAAATGTATGATAAAATGATTTTTAAATATCCAGTAAACAAAAAAAAAAAGCCACGAAGAGCGCTGTAGTTCAGTAATTTTTGTTAAAATATTCTCTCGCTACATTTTAGCTGTGGTATGATATGAAAGAGATGTAACAGAGGTAATTTTATCTGAACCGGGCTTTTTAAATTTGATTCATCTTCGACTGAACTGGAGTCGAAGTGAAATCGGTGGCAGTATCAGAAGTTGTCATAAGACATTTGTTTTGTTTAAGGGAAGATAATATTTGTCAATCTTTATAACTTTGATTAGAATATAACAGGCGTTAAAAATTTACATGTTTCCAGTTAGAGTTTGATAAGTTAATATATTCCAAAATAAGTACCGTATGGGGACTACTTTTATTGGATTATTGGTCGAACGAAGATTAAAGAAGCTACATGCGTAATAGTTGATAGAGGCTGCTGCCACCACTTATTTACTTACACTTAAAGTCAACCAAAACTAAGTGATGGAACCAAAAATGTGAAACGAGTCGGTAGTTCCGATGTATGGCAACCAAAATCAAAGTTCCGTAATATCCATTTAAATATTATATGCAATTTATTAGTATGAAATAACATGTGGTAACAACCATAAAGCTATATTACTACTAAAGGTTTGCATTCCTAACAAAGACCTGCTGTCCTTTCAAAATATTGTTAACCACTCTCTCTCTTTCGTTATGACTTTATTATTTGACATGACATTACTCCCCGAAAGAGATGTCATTACATTAGAGTGAGATAGTAATATTTGGCATTGGCATCAGATTTTTGTTAGGAGTGTAACCTCCGGTAGTAGTATAGCTTTAGAGTGACAATACTGTAGTATCGTAAATGTTTTACGTCTCTCTATGTAGATGACACGCAGCAGCTAGTGTGCTCGTACCTTAAGGTAACAATAAAACTTCAATAAAAATAGGAACTCATTTATTTACAACCATCCTTATACTTTATGTACATCATTAAGCTTACTGCTTACTTACAATAATGGCATATTGAGCAAATTATTCATAGATAAAAGTATCTCACTACCAAAATAGAAAAATTATAAGAAGATGTAAAAACTTAAAGTAGATAAAAAATGTAAAAAGAATAAAATCAAAAATGTACAGCTACATCATCTATATTACCGTCGGTCTCCTTCACAACATACTATTAAAGTGTAATACGGTTGTACCCTGGCATGTTTCGCCCTGTTCGCAATAATAACCTGTATATCCATTAGGTTAAGAGCATATTCCTGCGTTTCCTACAGTAGTAATAACGTGGACCCTAAGAAATATCGATTCAATTATATCGGAGCACTCTCGCCTTTTGTATTTAATATAATCTTGTGAGTATATAGCTTTCCTTTGTTCCGTTCAACATTTATGATTGTGACGTAGCGTTTGGGGAACATATTTCAATGTTATTAAACCTAAAATTAATCAAGGCAGTAATAAATCTAAAAGCGAATATTAATTTGAAAAGAGGATAACTAAAGTTTTCATTTCAAAACTGTGTTAATTTGAAATAAGATTCTTAAATATGCAAAAAGAGTGAAATGTTTAAGTTGAATTAAGAATTTTAGTTCTTTGGATTTAAAATGATTAATTATCATGGACTTCGTCGGGTCCAACTTCTATTAATATTAATTAAAAAGTGCAACGCACAAAATGTAATACAAAAATCCCAAAATACTTCTTTGATTTGTTCAACATCGTATTCTTGATCAAAATGTATAATTACGACTTAGTAAAAATATTCTAAGAACAAATATTCTCCAAAAAATAGAGCGATCAATATTATGCCAACATAATAAGTAATAACGAATTGCAGAATACTCTAAATCAGTGGTGGGCAAATTACGGCCCGCGGGCCGGATCCGGCCCTTGAGAGGTTTTAATCCTGCCCGCCGAGGGTTTTTTTTTAGAAAAAATGTTATCCTCCTAAAAAAAATTATGGTCGAAATGTTAAAAGACTGTTGAAATTTGAAAAATTAAGATACTGAATCGATACTTCAAACATACATAATGCGAATTTCATATGTTAAGACTTCATAAATAGATTTTATTTTAATAAAGGATTGTAAAATAAAAATAAAAATGCCTTATGTCATCCTTATACAACCTTTATAATCGTAATATTTTCTGCAATTTGAGGTGTTTTAATAAGCCGCCCCCCCTCAAGATTAATTACAATTTACTGGCTCGCCACTAGATTTTTTTAACTTACCGACCCACGGCCAAAAGAATTTGCCCACCCCTGCTAAATGATAATATTAACGTTAAGCCTTACACTAATGACTTAAATTTTTAAAAATGATGCTTAATTGGTCATTATTTTGCGAATTGAATATTTTAGAAATCTGCTTTTTCTTTAACATGAACTGAATTAATTTGAAAAAGTTTTAATAGGACTTAAAAATCGGATCGAATTTAAAAAAGACAATAACAGATTGGTAAATTATTATTTCAAGCTATTTTTCGAATTTTGATTTGACTTACTTAGAAGTTTACGTGCTTGAATTTGAAATTAGTTGGATAATTCATACGTTTATTTTGAGCTCGATGTTGATAATATAGCCTATTTATTTTAACTAACGAGTACTAAGTTCATTTCAACCAATTAGAACGCGCCATTTTAATTTGACAATGAGCACAAAGCGTTCTGATTGGTTGAAGTGAACTTTATGTCGATTACTTAGCCATGCAGAACATTTTTTTGGTACTCGTTTGTTAACAGAAATAGAGTATAGTAATATATATTATACATATTCCTATGAATTGGCAAATATATAATATACAGATGTATTCATTCTATGTTATCTTCATTGTGACTCATCAATTCGTAATACTTTGGACGAAATGTCAGTAGGTGCTATAAATTCATATCATCTTCGGACTCGCTATCACTAGACTGTTTCAATGCCTTGTGGATTTCTTCCTCGATTTCTATAGCGCTTTGATGTTTCTCATCCATAGCCAGTTTGTTGTAGGCAACTTTTAAGTTAGAATTATACATTGAGCTACCGCAACACTCCAATCGTTTGAAAACGCATACCACGGAAGACAATCCAAGACCTATAATGACTAAAATACCCAAAACTAAAATTGCAACATGTTTTTCATAGCTACTGTTAATCTGTGCCACGACGACATTGGGGTAGCAGTAATGTTTGACTTCAAAGTCCGTCACGTTGACAAGAGCAGCATCATCTGAACAAGATGTGCACTGGCTATTGTGAGGACCAGAGCAAGTAGCGCAGGAGTAATGACAGGGTAGGCAAATCAATGGCGTTTTGGAGTAGTTAGCCTGAGGTTCCATATCCAAAGCCTCTGACGCCAAGGGATTGGAAAAATGGCGCTTCATAACAGAATTTGCTTCCAAGTTAGTAAGATTACGTCGTCTTGAGCTACGTTCCGTTAGCATTTCACTCGCGTACGTATCGGCTGGGCAATTTTCATAGCAATGGCCGTCGTACAAGTGCAAACCCTTCGCGCATTCTAATGGAAGAGAGAACAAAGATATTTAAATACATAAGTAACAACGAGACAGACCAACACCACCCAGCACCATACCAGCATCCATGCAGTTGCGTTTCTTGCCAGCAGACCAATGATGCAGAAGATCCGAACGATTCTTGAAGTTCTTAGAAACAGTAAAACAGGTATCGAAAGGGGTTTTAGAATCTCGTCACTGATCTCAAATAATTTTGCATATTCAACAGAATGACGTAAAACAAACAGACGTTAGAGTTGTGTAGCTAATGCAAGACATTCACAAAATTAAATGAAATCAGAAAAGAATGCACAATCGCCATCAGTCGGAGAAAACGGGATGAATATTAAATTATTTACAAAGCGATCCATTAATACGTGTCAATAAAATATTCTGGTTCTTTATTTCTCGTTGTATATGAACAAGACAATGTTGGTTATAAAGAAACCTCCCGAGATTTGAAGAGTTGGTCTGTTTTGTGTTGCTTTTAAATTTTCCCTCTAACTATATTTTCAGCGATTTTTTATGTGATAGGTCAGCGAATAAGCATACGGGTCTCCTAAAGGTAAGAGACAGCCGTGACCTAAATACACCTTATATATTACAGGTGCGCTGCCGTGCGGCCGGGAAGTTAGGTCTATTATAAAAGTCGGACCGAAAAATGACCGAATTATTATGACAACAGGAAAAGGTACGGCGGTGGATCCTTACCTGGGAAAGTTGCTGTACAACACTCTACTAAAAGTGGTCGTGTTGGCACTGACCTCTATTTCAACTAGTGCTTTCTTCTAATCAGCTGCTTGCCTGGTCTATTCTACTAAACGGACCCCGTCAAAAAGGGGGAAATGTGATAAATGTCCTGACAGCACTCAAAACATAAATTATTTGTTTTCCTGTCGGTACAGGTATCCACATTTTTGCTTTATATCAAACAAGCATTCAAAGATTGCTTGAAAACTTTAAAAGTGAACCCAGTAAGGCTAGTATGCGCCGGTAGTGATTGACGTTTCATATTAAATAATAAAGCTGAGGTAGGCGCACACAAGTATACTTTTGATATGCCAAAAGCTAAATTATTCTTTTTCTGTGTTTTACTTATTCTCGACAAACTTTAATATATGTGTCAATACGTTTTTTAGCTTTTGACAACTGGGATGCTTACTTGTTAACTACTATGTTAGTTATTGTTCTTTCTTTCTAAATAAAATTAGTCTATTTTATAGAGAAATCTATACTTTGCGAATGCCAACTATCCAGGTTCTATCCAGGGTACCAACACCCAAACGTGAGAGACAACGGGAATTAATGCTAGAATGTTAATAATTGTATCTTTGTATTTTTTTAACATCTATTCACCTCGACTGAAATTTGCTTTATGACAATGATTGTACAAAAAAGAAAATTGCAAACGATACTCAAAGAAAGTAATGTTATTAAGCCTAGCGCTTTAGTAGATTAATAAGCATGGAAGCAAAGCATTACATTCAATACAAAAAAACATAAAAAGCATAAAGTCCCTACGTGCATAAAATAACGTCAGTTTGATTTAATAATATGCCACTAACTGCTGCTTTTTGATCAGTAACAAGATCAAAATAAAAATCTTAATAAGGTTTTTGTAATAAAAGACCTTTTAATTATTTTTACATTCACATCAGGTTCAATATATACAAATAATTCAACATTTACAGTTATAAATACGATTTGGGTTTCTACTTAATGCCGATCGATACACCAAAATTGATATCAAAATGAGTTTCATGATCTCTATTACACCGAACGATAGTACACTTCCTGACACTATAAATGAGTCTTATTCCCAACTTAGTCTAGGGTTACTTTACATTTATTACTAAGTTCTAGCTACCAGTCGATGAGAAATCTTGATCGTCAGTCGTTTTAAAATTTACATGTTCGTAAGCAAATTTGTACAAGTCTCCAAATTTATTAGTATTCATTACCTAATTTATATATACATTTACATGTTATTTGGATTCGTAATCACCTCGAGGATGCGACAACACATGAACTATATGCGATTCTTATTTATACGTCAAGAATTATATAACATTTCTAGTAGGAGCGATTCATGGATTTTTATCGTTTTGACTGGCCTCGTATTGTATACATTATTGGCATCTTCTGTAATAAAAATATTTGAAACTTTTTGTTTTACATTAGTTTTTAAAAAAAGGGGATTCTAGACGGTTGTAAACATGAGTTTGCATCTGTCTAGAGTCTAGAATGTGGATTTACTTCAAATGTAATAATAATCTGAAGATAGAAACGAAGTTTCCTTCAACGTTACCTTTGTTGAAAGGCATGTTTACAACCTCCAGAACGTTTGTAAGTAAATAAAATTACCTGTACATTTTCCTATTCATTTACGTTATTTGATAAAATGTTAAATCAATAACATGTCAAAACAATATACTTAATTTATTGTGAAATTGTAACCTTTAAACAGCAATGTTAAATATTGAATTAAAATTAATAGCTAACTTATTCATCATTGTATTTAGAACAGACTAGATTGCAAATAGCTTGACCTCATACATCAATACAAAGTATTATATAAGGGTCAGGTATAAGTGTACAGAAGGCCACTTACCAAGTTACGCACTTTTAAACCTAATCAAACTCTGTTGTTAGAAAATATATGCTTCCAGTGAATAGCTTAATGTTTGGCCTTCTGTACATCTGCCTAAATATAAGTTGCATTTTTTAAGCATATCATTTTGTTCCAGTTGGAAAGCTCAAGAATATGGTTTCAACCACATTTTACAAAGATAAAATAATAGTTTACCTATTATTTTACCAATTTCATCAATGCTAAAATCACAAATGTAGTTATTTTGTCCGCATTTGTATAAATTAAAAAACAACGTATTACTAAAAAGTACTCAGGAATATACTTAAAACTTTTTGCTGCATTTTTATCACCAGACAAGCTACCTTAACTCAAAAAACCTAATAAATAAGGATTTATTATTTAATCTTTTTTTGAAATGGCTAATATGTTGCTAACCTCGCGGTTTTTACAACTTCACCGGACCATGTTTTAGGGAACAGACTAAATAATAATAATAACTCAATAACTATGTTATAGAATAAGACATGAAATGGATTGATAAAGAAGTTTATAAAGCTGCCGAAACCTTGTTTTGAAACGTCTAATTAACTTTTAGAATATTAAATAATTTCAAATCATTTGGATCATTTTAGATTCGATTATCTCAGTTAAGCTTTTTTATCTAAGTGAAAAGTCGCCACCTACAAAATAGGACATTTCAAATTATATAAGGCTGTTAACGAAATTTGATTACTATATTTTTTGTCTTCAATTTCAAACGAAAAAATCCTTAGAACAAAGCTTCATAGGCTACCCATAATTATTTTTAGTGGTATCTTTTAAGTTTGCAATATAACATGCAAATAAAATCATAAGAGTGTGAACGGTCCTAACCAGATTCTTTTTAAACCTTTAACAATTCTATTCAAATTTGGGCAAAAGACAATTCAAATCCATCTCTTTGTGGGACTCCAATCCCTTAAACAATTTTCTACTCTCAAATAGCATCGTAATCAATTTTCTAAATTATCGACCGTTAAAATATTGAGCAGCGTTTCTTTTCATCGCCTGAGCAGAGATAAAACCGTAATAAATATCTTTAAGCGCATAGTAGACATAATTTATCGCCTCTGAGACTTATTGTAACAGATATGTATGTTCACTAAACGTCATTGCGTATTTTTCATTTCCAAATGCAAATATTTATAACTTTCATCTTTTGGATCTAGAACTTTAAAAATGTTTGTGGATACAAGAAAAACATCGCCAAAACGCCATCTTATAATAACAATTAAGCTAATATTACATTTTTAATTTTATCTAACTTTTTTGAATAAATAATTAGGAAACACCATGTAAATGCGATAACATTTGGTATTGTTACTACGTGTATGGGTTTGGTTTATTTAAAAAATAAACTTCATTTATCTATGTATATGAAACAAACTAATCTACGATTGAATATAACACTGTTAAAAATATTATGCTTAAAACTTAAATGTATAATTATTGAGGATGTATGTAGACATTGACAAGTAACAGTTTAACGATAAGTAAATAATATATGTAAGTAAGTATTGTGAAATTTGATAAAATGATTTCTAAATAAAAACTAAATCTACACAAAATGAACATAAGTTCGTAAACTGATAGGCTATACAAGCTGCCTATTTTTGACATGAGTGATGTCTAGTCAAGTCTAATTGTAAGAAAGGCTTATAGTAAAATGTAAAGAATAATTCATATTTTAATGTATGTTGGCGTAGGGAAAGACTTTTTTTGTAGCTATAACAAAATAAATAATAAACAAAAAAAGAGAACTGTTATCCAATTTTTGTGCAAACATTTTGAGCGTTTTAACATGGTTTCTTTGTTGAGAATTATATTATGGTTGTGTCACATGAGCGACTTTCTGTATTATTGTGTATCTAATTATCAATAACATTTATTTTCGATGCCAATCAGGTTGTGCAATTTATCGCTATAAAAGCTATAAAAATATTTATATTTGTACCTAAATTCTGTTATTCCCTCAAATAATACAATTAAAACTAATTTATTTGACAATTTAAAAATTAATTTCTTGACAGGAATACTTTTACACGAAGCTCTAAAGTAATGCCAATAATTCATGCGTGATTCCAGAAAAAGCAAACGAAATCATTCCCTTTCTTATTCTATTTTAAAGTATCTATACATAGTATAAAGCAAAGTCGCTTTCCGCGTCTGTCTGTATGTATGTATGCCTATATCTTTAAAACTACGCAACGGATTTTGATGCGGTTTTTTTCAATAGGTAGAGTGATTCAAGAGGAAGGTTTATATGTATAATAACATGCTTCATATGTTAGAGAACCACTGATAATTTCAAGATTTCTAATGCGAAGTCGTAAATAAACATATTTTTTTGCGCTTGCATTGCAAACGCTGGCTGAACTCTACGAGATAGGTCAAAATAATGTACTAAGTATTATTAACCTTAAAAAGGTCTACAAAAAAGTTTGCGATGGTATATGTTTATCTTTTAGGGATAACTTAAAATATTAATACAGCCCTTTACAGTATGCAAATTAAACGAATAGTTTCGGAGATATTACAGGTTTAAAATATAGGGACATCGCGGTTGCGGCGGCACCGGCTGGCCGCAGTGCGTGCGAGACGAAGCACTCGCCTTTTTCATAGGACTGTAATTTACAGCGATCGCACGCATTAATCGGAGCTCCCTAGAGAGGAAAATAACAAACTTAATAAAAACGTGCTTTTCAGCGCGACATTTTTTTTACCTAAATTGTATTTACGTTCGTAATTTAATAATCCACACTAATATTATCAATGCGAAAGTAACTCTGTCTGTCTGTCTCTTACCTTTTCACGCCTAAACCACCCAACCGATTTTGTTAAAATTTGGTATGTAGATAGTTTGCATTCATGAGAAGGACGTAGGCATATTATTTTTTTGGAAATTCAACCCCTAAATTGGTTAAAAGGGGTGGCAAAGTATGTATGAGAAAAATATTTTTAATGCACATTTTTGAATGAAACTTTGAATTAATGCATTTTAGTACAAATGATGAAACACGTATTTCAGGGTTTTTCGAAATTCACACCTATTGGGGGCTTAAGGGGGTATCTAAGTTTGTATGGGAAATTTAATTCTATTGAAATATTTTGCGTGACACTGAAATAATGCTCTGCAATACAAATTATGAGATACATATCTAAGCGTTTTTTGAAAATCAACCCCTATGACGGTGAACGGAGGTGGCACAATTTGCTTAGGAAAAATATTTAACACTAATTTTTACCCTAAGTCCATAACAATGAACCACGTACATCAGTTTATCATTAACGAAAAACACACAAAGAAATTATGATATACATAGTAGGGAAATTGGTTAAAAATCCCTACTTCCCTACTAATATTATAAATGCGAAAGTAACTCTGTCTGTCTCTCTGTTACGATTTCACGCTTAAACCAGTAAACCTCTTTGCGTAAAGTAAAAAAAACCTTTAAAAGTAAACAGTAAATTTTTATTTGCTTTTTTTTTTTGTTGCCCGGACCGGAAATAGAACCCAAGATCTCAAGAAGTAATTCCGAAGACGGACGGTTAGACCTCAGAGACGATATGTATATTTCAAAAATTTCGAAAAAAAATCTGTTAGAAGTTTCTATAACTTGCTATACAGTTTAATTTCACAGGATTTGCCGAAGTGCAACGAGCAACGAGCTGTGTTGGAGAGCTAAATATCAAATTAGTAGACTACGCGGGCGAAGCCGCGGGTAACAGCTAGTGAATGATAAATAAGAAACTTTGTTCGCTTTCGTTTGCTTGATCTGTTTTGTCAGGTTAATTTTATCCATAACTAAGCACGAAGTGAATTTAAATACTAACATTAAGCTTTATCACACCTAGATTTTTTTTGGATAAAATTATGTTAAAATATTGTGTCGATAATTTCTTCAACTATTGACCGTTTAACCTTGCTTTCCCCTAGCAGCCACTTAAATTATACAAGTTTTATTCCTCCCTACTGAACAAATTTGCTAGTATTGGTAAATGAGTTTTTCATATTAGCAATAAAACTCCTTATATGAATGCTGCCAGTTTTTATAATTGCAAAATGTAATCTTACTATAAATTTGTATTACATTTGGCAAGTGCTCAACAAAACTGACTTGAAAATGACCAACAACAAAAAAAAATATTTTATTGGATAAGTAAATCTGTTTCTAGTTTTAAATAAATAATTAAGTATGAATATAACATGACAAATCAACATTTGTTACATTATATTTCTCTACATTTTAATGTGCGCTGTTTAATAATGTGGATCAAAAATAAAATTCATCTAACTACCATAAGTACGCAGATATAACAGCTAAAATATTCTACTATATCTACATTAAGAAACACATCACATACTTTGTCCATTATAATTCAAAATGAAGGTCAAAGCATACATTTAAGTACGACATCAGATAAACATAACCTCTGCTTGAACTATTCAGAAGTTACTAAAAAAGCAGCATCGTTAAACAAACGCAGTTAAATTACAAAAAAAAAACGATTTGATTTCACTGAGTATACAAAAGTGGCTTATTTTCTCGATTTTAATCAGATCCAGACTTGGTGGCAAATGTAAAAAAAAGTTAAAATTGGTACTTAAATGTCGGAAGAATGTAGTAAAATCCTCAAACATCCACTCCCAGTTTGGTAAATTGTGTGCTGGGTGTAAGTTTTGAAATGTTTTACCGATGAACCGAACGTATGGACTATGTCCATTGTTGTAGCGCCTCCAACATATAGTTGGAAAAACTTAGTATGTCCATACATTTGGATCATCAAAATAAAAACGCTGTAGTAAAGTTAAATCTTGCGGAAACTCAATCATTACACTGGTTGGTAATGACAGTTATGGATCGGCAACGCAACATTAAAATCTGTGATTTTTAACAACGTGTATTTCGTAGGAAATTCTACGTTTCACCATTTAAAACATAAAATTGTGTTTAACATACAGTTTAGAAGGCAACACATCAAGCTATTTACCGATAACAATTTTTTCGACATCAGAGTTTAATTTTCTTTAAAAGTGGATAACTTGATATGCAACCCTTTGTACCTTATAAAAAATAAAAAAAGAGTATTCTCAATTGGCAAAAGGTAATGTGATTGAAGTTACAAAGGAAGGTGGAGTACTACCTTAAGCTGGTAAACGTTGGCGCAGCCGCTGCACATCATCAACGCTTTCATTATATAAAGAGCATTTAACTGTGCTGGCTTAATGCGCTTCTACCTTTGTAACACGATGGGAATAACTGCAATGAATACGAATGTACAATCGCACATCGTACATACGTTAGAATTAACAGCTTTTGAAGTTTGGATCTGAATATTCAAGAGATACTCTGGAATACTTCTATTGAATTATTAAGCCTTTAAACCGCTACAAGGTGTACTTCTGAGTATTACTATCTGTTTTATACTGTAGTAACATAAGTGTTTACTTTAGCAATGATTTTCATCACTGTTTTGAATTTTAATAAGTTTTAATCAGACTAAAGTGATATCGAGGCGATAATGCGTGAAAGGGATAAAAAAGGGAAAACTTTCTCAGCCAGACAAGAAGTCCTCATGATTAATATCTGGCTTTCTGCAAGGAGGCATAAAAATGGCTCAGCCCCCTGGGTATGTTTTTTTGCGATAACCATATTAGTAAAAACGATGGAAGATCTACGACCGCGGTGACGACTTTATCTGGGCGTATTTCTCTCTAGCCTATCTTTTCTTTCTATAAAGACAAGAGACAAGAGAAGAGTGTGAAATGGGAAGTTGTATATATGCTAGCGGGGTAAGAAACTATAACATCGCGATGTACGATTTGCTCAAGTTAGTGTATACGTTGTAACGTCGATATTGCTTGGTCGCTATAAAGTTATTATCGGCTAGAAACAACAAAATACTTTATACATTTTGATTGTGTTTGATGTCTTAACGTTAAGATTCCAGAAAAATCAAATTTAGTTTTGTTACCTCTATGGTATAGTAGGTAAGTCCGATGTTGGCGTTTACTACATGACACCCAGGTTTGATTTCCACGTTGAGCAAGTTAGTGTGTGTTTATCATTTTTTATTAAAAATCTGCGCATTTGCGATAGATTTTCCAACCATGAGTATCGTTTTCTATATCGTTAGGGAAACTGGAGCGAAGATACTTATTTTTCCACTTGGTATGTAGCAATTGTTGGATAACTTATCATGTTTTGAAAGAAGTTAAAGTTAAGAAGTTACCTGAATAATAAAAATGATCTTTGAATAATCTTTAAACTATCAAGTAAGGACAAAGTATTTTACATTTATTATTTTTAATCTTAATGTTTTGTTATGACATAATAACATGTTGTTATGAAACATTTTCATACATAATATCTGAATTAGAAAACTACCTACTTTAGGTATTATTTACAATACATAAAATACAAATATGTTAAAATTTATTAATATTCGTCGTTATGTAGTTACAATCTGACCAGGAACATATAAACCGCATTAGATTTTTAGACAATGACTAGCTGACCCAGCAATTTCGTATCGCTTGACATTAATGCTGCGATAGTAACGCAGTCTGCCGGACCCAATGTAAAATATTCCAAAATCAACGACTACTTGCGAATAATTATGATTTGTATTTGTATTTTTAAATTAACAACATTATACCGCAAAATCTGAAATTCCATCCCATTGCTTGTCAATTTCAAATTTCTAGAATTTTTATAAAAATAAAACCTACTTCATATGTTTCTGGTCAGAATTAAATTCGAAACAGTAATTATGTTACTAGGTGGGTATCACTCGTACCATACTAGTCTTCTGTTTGTCCCAGTCGTAATAACAGTATCTCACCACAACCAAAATATCTATTTCAGAAAAAAATATGATTAGAAAATATATTTTTACTTAAGTTAAACTTAACTTTAATGTTTTAAACATCGGGGTAATTGATGTGCTAAATTCGTCAATAATTTTAAGTGCCAAATTTAATTAAAAAATTAAGTCATTGATTAATTAGTTAATTATAGTTAATGCAAAACTTCAACTTGCCTCCGAAGTAGGTAGTATGACGTTGCGTAAAACTCATTTTAAGGTATCGGCATAATATGTGCGGGGAAGTGGGGAGCGTAAAGCGCTCTCGCTTATAACTTGTTCAGAATCATTCCTCGTCTCTTTTGCTTCGATAGTCGATACAGTTGCTTAAAACGTTTGTTTTGTCTTTTAAATATTTCATAGTATGTATACATATATATGTATTTTTAGGATAAATATATTTTTTTAAAATACCAAGTTATGGATGTAATAATAATAAATATTAATAGGATAGCTGATACAGGATGTGTGATTTTCTTACTTTCTTGCACTTACAATCTCTTGTTTCATATAAACTTTCGTTACTTAATATACTAAACGAAAACAACAAACTAACTAAAAATGTTTTTGAACTGGAAAAGTCGCGGTTTGAATGTTGTACCTTATTGTACCTGTGCCAGAATACAGACTGAACTTTGCACGCGCATTCTGGGTTTGGCACGAACTTTAAGTTCTATTAATATTTTAATATGGTAAGTATAAAGTGCTCTAAGGCATGGATATATTTAAAATATCCGTTCTGTAGTTGTGGAGTTATAATTGATAATTTAAAATACAGAAAAA
>NJDD01000009.1:76969-107007 GCA_002245505.1 Calephelis nemesis
GGCATTTGTTAGATGAACGTGTTGACTATGTAACTTATGTAGTCTGAGTGTTTATTAAATATCGTGTTGATACGGGTTTTTTCCAAAATTTGGTCTATCTTGCCAGGCAGCTCATAAAAGGCGAGCGTTGGCTGACCGTCACTGATACCGTGACATCTACCTGACTAGGTGGTAGAGTTTCAGATACAGACACCACCTCCTTCCTTGTTCCTGCCGTCATAACATCACTGTTTGCCGTTGACGTGTTCGGGTTCGAAGCATAATGTAGCCGGTAAACTTACTTTTGCTCGAGGCCTAACATGGCAGCCTAAGGTTGGCAACGCACTATTACCACCTTTTGTGTCTCTAGGCAGCGTGAATTTCTTACCATCAGGAAATCCTTATACTTGTTTGCTCTCCGATATCATAAAAATTAAAAAATACAGCTAATTTTCGATTCTCGTCTGGGGTAGACATTGGTAAGACAACGTGTTGACCATGAGCATCAGATGAACTTACATAAGATTATGTAGTGTTATGTAGGTATATAATTTAAGTAATCTTAAATATAAAAATGAATCCCTATTTCCCTAGGTCATTGGAACGCGTGAATGGATGGAATAATTTTCGTATTTCTGGGTCTAGGTGTTAAGTAAATTTCTAATCTTATATAATATATTATCTGTTCCGCCGTGCTTTGTTCTACCCGTTCAATTTGTATAGAAAAAATTAAAATGTTGTTTTTCGTACATCCCTAGCAGTCGAATGGATTAAAATGTGTTATATGTGTGTGGTTCTAGCTACCTCTCCAACAATTTTCCGGCCAATCGGTTTAGCCATTTCTGAGTTATTAGTGTAAATAATACTTTATTTTAGACATAGATGTATTTCCACGTATAAATGTTATTGATTTAAAAAATCGGTTTATTTTTTGCCAGACGACTTATCTTTCCCAAATCGAAACACAACTATTTTTTTCATAATATTGGAAGGCAAACAAGCAGACGGATTTCTTGATGGTAGAAAATTTACGCCGCCTATAGACACCAAAGGTGGTAATGGTGCGTTGCCAACCTGAGGCCGGGTGTAAGGCTTCGAGCAAAAGTAAGTTTACCGGTTCCCTTACCCTCCAAACCGGAACACGTCATGACGTTATGGCGGCAGGAATAAGTAAGGCGGTCCTACCAATCCGGGTGAGTTGCCGCGAAACTCCTAGTTAGATATCACGATACTAAATATATAGACTTACCGTCACAAACTTATGCTCTCCTTTAACGAGCTGCCTGGAAAGGGTCGAAGGATTCTGCAAAGGAGCCCAGACCAACACGGGGAATAAAAATTACTTATATTAAAATCGAAAAAAAAAAACGGTAACGATAATAAAATTTAACGTCCAAAGACGTTAATTCCAATTAACGTCCAAAGAAGTTAAAATAAATTTTAATTAAAGAGGATATCTAGCCTCGTGTGACAATTTGATTCCCTTTTAACCGGAATACGACAGTGGAGAGCACTATGTAAAGGTAAGGGCAGTGCCACAAATCCGGATGAGTAGTCTCTAATCTGCCCAACAACATTATGCCTCAGTTAATAATAAATTTAAATTAATTACACGAGAACGGAAAGATAAGGGATGAAGAGTTTCAAATTAAATATTCTCGACATTTGTCATTTTATAATTACCCCTTAGAGGAAAAGAAGTCTCTTACTTCCCCAACGCTCTCATTTATACCATTTTTAATTTAACACACCGCTTGAATATTACTATGAAGTGTATGCGGCGTGTTTGCACAAGCGACCAATGAGAATTATTATAGTCTTCAGTATGATATATATTATTACAGATCAGTAGGGCTACTTTTGAATCTCGATTTCATGCAAATTGGACATTGGAATCGGATTTGTGTCATTTCGTACTCTTGAACACAACACTAGCAAATTATTAATATCTATATATTAATACGTGGGCCAAAACTTTGGACCCCTTTTTATGAAAATTGCGCGAACGTAGGAGCACAAAATTTGGCACACTGATAGTGTATGTGTAGGACAGTAGGAGAAGTGCAGAACGCTAATACTTTTCAATAATAAAGCTTTAACCTCCTCCTCGTTGGTCGAGTGGCTAACGCACACGCCTCATTACACTGACCAACCGCGAGGCTCGGGTTCGATTCCCGACGGGGGCAGGCATTTGTGTGATGAACATTTAAATGTCTTCTGCATTTCCGGGTCTGGGTGTTTATTAAATTTATTTTGGTATCTATTTAAGTATATCTATGGATTAGTATCGTTGACTAACACCCATAACACAAGCATATAATTTGCTTAATTTGGGGTTAGATTCAATTTGTGTGACTTGTCCAGAGATATTTATTTGTTTATTTTAAAGTACATTAATTCAGTAAATAAAACATTACCCACACCACCACGCGTTTGACACACACAAACAAATATATTGATGATAACGATAAAAGATCACAGATGGCGAACTAAAAAATTTTGGAAACAAAGTAGTTGGTCTTGACAAATGTAGATGGCGTTTAACAAGATATTAAAATTTATTATGGTCGAATTTCGACCAATGGGCGACCACTAGTAATAATATAATAATAATGATATAATAATATAGCCTTTTATTCAGATCTTTAGTTTTGACATATGTAAATTACATTTAAAAAACTTCGCTCAAGCAAATTAAAGTTGATACTTATTCTAATATCTGTTGTTTAGTAATCTTTTGTAGGTCTGTTTGCCAATCAGCAAAGGCCTCCTTCAACCTTTTCCATTCTGTCCTTACTTGAGCTACTCTGTTCCACATCACACCTGCCACCTATTTGATGTCGTCGTCCCATCGTTTCTGTGGTCTCCCTCTTTTTCTTTTCCCTTCCCTTGGATACCATACTGTAACTTTCTTACTCCACTTTTCAAGATCTCTCATCATATGACCTGCCCATCTCCATTTGAGTCTTTTGATTTTCAGGGAGACATCTGTGGTTTTAGTTTTAATTCAAATTTTTGTTTTATTTCTAATTTTTTATTGTTTTTTACTATGTCTGATCTCTTGATATTCAGCATACTTATCTCCATAGCACATTTGCAAGTTGCAAGTTTGTTTATCAATTCTCGAGTTATAGTCCATGTTTGGCATCCATACATAAGGATAGGTAGTATGCAAGTATTGAAAAGCCTTCTTTTGGTGTTAATATGGAGTGTTTTGTCTTTCATAACTTCCTTTAAGCTCCAGTAATTTCTCCATTCGTTTGTGATTCTTCTTTTTATTTCCACGCTCATCGGTTCATTATGTGTTATGACCTGACCAAGGTAGATATATTCATCAGAGTTCTCCCAGCGTTACTGGAGTTTTATTTCCATTTGTCAACAGTCTCGTTTTTTCTGGGTTAAGTTTTAGTCCTACCTTTTCGCTTTCGACTGCGAGGTCTACTAACATTGTATTAATTTCTTCGGACGTTTTGGCAAATAGGACGTAGTCCTATTTGCCATCAGCGAACCTCAGATGTGTCAGCGTTGTACCGTCAACATTGATCCCAAAACTATTTCAACTGAGTCGCCTGAAAATTGATTCCAGCACAGCCGAGAATAGTTTAGGCGATATGGGATCTCCCTGTCTGACACCTTTCCCTATTTTGAATGATCGGCCTTTCTTCTTTAACTGGATTCTGGCTGTGCTGTGGCTGTATACGTTCCTTATTAGACGAATGTATTTATGTGGATCAAAAATCATAAGCTTGACGGTAGTTAACGAATGCAATATAGTATATAAGCTGGTATTCGCTGTACTTCTCTAAAACTTGTCGGACTACATGAACGTGGTCAATCACAGACAACACAGGCGACCACTAGTAGGTATAGATAAATTATTAGCTTTCTGGCGAACTTCGTTCCATTCGTTTAGTTTGTATGGGAAAAATTGAAATGCTATTTTTCTTAGTTTCCTCGCCTTTTTCCCCTTATTCTTATCCTTTAAAACTTATATGGCCTTGAAAAAATAATTTAAAACCCAAGTTTGCCAAATCGATTCAGGCCTTCTCAACTTTTAGCGAGACTAATAAATAGAAATTGATTTTTATACTAAGAAAATAAAAATATTTTATCGTACCTAATCGTTGTTTTTTTTTTGAAACTGAATGCTAATAGTTCGTTAGTATTGTGTTCAAGACAGTGGCATCGCTACCGGAGGGTTAGACGGTGCCATCTACCAGGGCATTTTACCCAGTAACATACAAACCTTAAGTTATCATTTCTTTGAACATTCACGAGACAAGATTTTAAGGACAGCAAAGTCTGTACAATATAATCTATTGTTAGTGTCATTAAATAGTTCGGGTTGACTCGTTTCCATTGTAATCGTTTGTATTGTCGTCTCAGTGATTCTCCACCAGCTAGGTAAGTAGCTCGTAAGAGACAAACAAATATTTTATAACAATATTTTCTAAAGTATATTCACGCCCAAATCCCCGAAGAGTAGATAGAGGCATAACCTGCGCACCCACCACTAGCCATAGACACTAAATCCCACATTGTGATAGGGGGCAAGCCTATCGCTAACTGGTACATATCCAATCCCGAGCATAACTATATTTCAGAAAATAAGAAAAACTATATTTCTTCTTGTTGCCCGACCCGGGATTCGAATCCGGGAGCTCATGAAGTCAAGTCCACATATGGACTGCTAGACCACAGAGGTGATTTTTTACATTAACATTTTAAGTTTATTACTATGTCTTTCTGGTAAAACGAAAACAATTTGACAAACACGGTATATACTAAACTTCTGTTGAAAAGCTGTATATAAATTAGTTTGGTTTCAGTAAATAGTTGTACCGTCTTAATTTTTTTTGTTGTGTGAAACATAGTGAAAATTTAAGAAAGAAGAATAGACTATTGGTGTACTATGATCATATTTCAAGGCGAAGAAAAGGTTAGTTGGAAAATTCACTACTATTGAAACATAATTTTTTCGTCTATAAAGCACATTTTTCTCATTAGGAGTCAAAGTGTCATTATAGTCAAAGTGTACTGTTTATACCACTATGTTTTTCATGAAATAAAATGCTATTTTTGTGTCCAATTCTTAAAAATAAAAGTCAGGTATACCGCGGACTATTCGATTTTATTACGACGTCCGAAGTTGAAAAGTGATAAAGTGCTTTCATTGAAATCATGTTACGTAATTAGCTTGTAAGTTCGAATTGAAAACGTATTGAGCGATGTTTGAGCGAATTCCATTATGTGGAAGTTGTGTCTGCTAACTTTACTTTTAACCAGCAGTGGGGAGTTTCACTAATTCTTTAACTTTTTTTTATGTTATAGGAAGGCAAACAAGCAGACTAATTTAATGTCGGAAAGAAATTCACGCCGCCTAGCGACACCAAAGGTGGTATTGGTGCGTTGCCAACCTGAGGCGGCTACCTTACCCTCCGAACCGAAACACGTCATGACGTTATGGCGGCAGTAATAGGTAAGGCGGTGGTACCAATCCGGGCGAGTCGCTGCGAAACTCCACCTAGTCGGAGGTCACCCTGTTAGTGATGGTAAGCTTATTATTGCCTTATACGAGCTGCTGGGCGAAGAAGGCAGAGAGGTCTATTCTGCAAAGGAGCCCGGCCCAAAGATTCCTATGTCTGTGATCTTCTTTTTCATCCCGCCTTAAATCCTTAATTGATTATCACCAACAAGACCACCAATAGTAAGTAGATCTTTGTGCAGCAGCAACATTTTCGGATAGGGATCCTCTGTCATATCTATTCCTGTCACCATAATGATAGCGTTTTATACTGTCGTATTCTGATCTGGAAAATACTTGGAATATTCGCACATTAACCCTACCACGACGATCACAGAACAGCAATACATCTATAACAACTGTCATGTCTATAAGCCACGGATGTTTCTTATCATTAGCAGAGCTGTGCGATTGTTGACCGTCTTCTACCATAAAAATCTTTCTTCAGTTTGTTTGATCTTGAACATCCCCCAGTGACAAGTAATTGTTTTACTTATCCACGACGATAAGCTAGTGTGTTTTAGTTCTTTCTAAAGATCTGATACCTCGCATGTTCAGATCAATCAACTTATTCCTCACGTACTCCTTTGGCTTTCAAGCCACAAATGAAAAAGCCACCAGAGATGATTCTCTTACATTTTATCAGCTATTCCTAGCACCGATGTTCTTTTAAAAGTACTGGATACAAATACTGACTAATTTTGTAAATCAGCACTTTTGGCTGAGCATTTTCATCTGGATAACGGGAAACCCCTGCACGTGCCTTCTTAACGCCGGCCATGTTTTGTTTCCATAAAGGAGCACGGGAACAAATATTGCTCTTATATACAAAACCTTTGAGCTTTTAAGGGATTTTCTTGTCACAGAAAACCCTCGTAATGTCCCGTCATTTTTTTGAAGCCGATGATATTTTGGCCTTAACGTCGTAAGCGATACTCTCAGCCGAAGTTTGTTTTCTGGTTAAATTTATTCTAACGGTATATTCATAGCTTACAAAGATTGTTATCAGTACTTCCAACAGTTACGTATACTGCTTACGCCAGATATTTGTATGTGAGAATGCAGCGAATAGCCCCACTCTCCCCATGTTAAGCGACTGCCTTGGTCAAAAGACACCATCGATATTACAAACGCGTCTGCGTCCTGTGGATCTGGGTGGGATATTAGATCTATTAAGCAAAACTACCGGCTATCTAACCCTTCAGACAGGAACATAACAGTGTCATTATGGTGGCATTAGGTCATGAGCTTAAATACGTTTAACTAGTTTTTTTTAAAAAAATAAGGAAGATATCTGACTCTGCCTACTTTTAAATAACTTCTTATGAAAAAATTGTGTCGTCTTTTAAGTTTTAACATTAAAAGTAACTCGGCTTTCTTTACCACAATTATCCTATCTGAAAATTCGAAACTAGGTCATATTATATCATATTATACATAACACATGAGACCAATTAGCAGCCTTCCTTTTAGAAACTGATTGAAAAACGTGAGGGTAGGAAGGGTTGTTTTAGTTACACAGGATTTTCGGGCACACGTGACTAGCATCTGAAAGCCGTCATTCAGTGGAAAAGCTGTAGGTTTGAAATAAATAAGGGTTGGCGCTTTTTAACGAATTCAACTAAAACATCTTCTTTCAAATATAAAACATAAACGTATATTACATTATATAACCTCTTTTATGATATTTGAAGGAAAACAAGCAGACGGATTTCCTAATTGTAAGAAATTCACCGAGAGACACCAAAGGTACGTTGCCAACCTAAGGCCGGGATGTTAGGCTGTGAGAAAAAGTAAGTTTACGGGCTACCTTACCCTACAAACCGGTACACGTCATGACATTATGGCGACAGGAATAGGTAAGGCGGTGGTACCAATCCGGGTGAGTCGCTGCGAAACTCTACCTAGTCAGATGTAACGGTGTTAGTGATGTTAAGCCTATGCTCGCCTTTTACGGGCTGTCTGCCAGGAAGGCAGACGGTCTATTCTGCAAAGGAGCCCTATTCTGCGAACGTACTATACGAGTATGTGCCTACTAGTAGTACTGGTAGCAATATAGGCGAAATACTAGTAGTAAGTTCATGAATTCTGTTAGCAGTGTTATGATATGTTTTTGATGTATAATCCTCGTCAATATTAGGGCCTGAATATTCATATTTTTACAAATCAAAAATA
The DNA here is from genome assembly GCA_002245505.1 of Calephelis nemesis. NCBI lineage: Eukaryota > Metazoa > Arthropoda > Insecta > Lepidoptera > Riodinidae > Calephelis > Calephelis nemesis. Next base: position 84,648 of record NJDD01000009.1, read on the forward strand.
TTGTTTAGTAGTTTAAGTTTTAGCCCTGATGATCCTGTATAAGCGAAACCGGTAGGCTATTTATAAAATAATAAATTATAAGTGATACGTAAAGTGTTTCTTTGTTTATGAATATGAAAAATATCAAACAAAAACCACATGAATAGTTTACCGCATTAAATGATGTTTTGTATAAAAAATATTATTATATCAGAATTATGTTTTGTATTGTCAAATATATGCTAATTTATTGACTAGATATTAATAGATATAAAATAACAAATATCCCTGGACGAATCACATAAATTGATCTAACTTCAAAGTAAGCAAATTAAATGATTGTGTGGTGTTACTTAAAAAGATACTATATTCATTACACAAAGGTATGCTGCTGTGGGGAACCGTACCCGAGCTGCGCGTTTGGTCGGCGGCATTAGGTGTGTACGCTAACCCCTCGACCAACGAGGCAGATATGACTATCGTAGATTTAGACCTAATTAAATGACAATGTTAATAGGCAGGTACACTATGATCTTCGGAATACAGTTATTGAGATAGAGAATGAGAATAAGAAACGAAAGCTCTCTTTTTATTCCTGATAGCTTGTTTCCTAAAGAGGGAGAAATAGAATTCAAATGCAATACGGCCAAATGAAAAATGAATAAAGTCCACAAATGCTTTAAATCTAAATGCCTGCAATTCACCGATACTGCCATTAACCGTATGACTAAATACGGGACATGACATTGGACAGAGAAATTCGAATGAATGTGGCATTAATTGCCTAAATTGCAAACTATTTATCAGAGAAATTGTTTATAGCCGTGTTTTCTCGACAGTTTTATTTGCTATATTTATTTCTCAATTGGTTGTGTTTTATTTTATTTCTTATTTTTATCTGTAATTCTCATGGAAAAACAATAAAGGCTTTATAAAATTTACTATGAGTTTTGGCATTTGATACTCTCTGCCTACCCGGAAAGGGACTTGGCGTGAAGATATGTATTGTATGTATGTACGTATGTATTTACTAGTTGCACCTCTACCCATTCCTAAACACTTCATATGTATTACCAATATGTTAGCGATGTAATTGATCAAATATATTACCATTAGCTTCGATTCATTTGATACCGAATGAATAAAATACTCCACAAACAAAGCTATTACAATACAGAAATGTTGCGAGAGTAAATCTTTATTTATGGGAAATCTTTTATTATTTTTATTAAATCTTTTACTATTATCTTTTAATAACGATATATACGTTAACAGTAGGAAAATTTTAAAGATTTGTGATAAAAAAAATATATTCACCCGTAGAAGTAGGTACAGGCACAACCAGGGCACCCACGACTAGCCGAAGACATTAAGTCACACAATGTGATAGGTGGCAAGCCTATCGTCAACCGGGCACGTGTGCAATCCCGAACAATATTTCATTATTAGAAAATTAGAAATACATTTCACCGCTCAAGTCCAACACTTGGACCGCTAGACCACATAGGCGATATTTGATATGTAAGACATGAGACATGTAGACAATTGTATCAAATGCGACATCATGTCCCTGGTGTTAATCTGCGGCTCCTGTGTAGAATAGACAAAGAGGTGAGTAAAGGTTAAAAGGGTTATCACCAAATTTTTGATCAGGTCATGTGTCTTGACGCGAGTTTAGAAATTTTTACCCACTATCCGTTCAAAAGATGTTGACGTTCGTGAGCTAGTTCAATGTTGATAGAAAGGGGTAACTTATAGTTTGACAAAACTTCAACGAGCGACCGTAGTTGATATGTTACTGACAGATCCCTGAGAGATTACAAGTCGTACGGAAAATAACCGTATGTCAGTAAAACCACTAACCTCTTTATCATAGGAACGGGACATTTATAGCAAGTTTGAAGGCTTGTTACATTATACACATTACATTGTAATATTTTTTTAATTATATATTATTAGTTGCTTAAAAGTAAAAATTAAAAATCGATTAAAATTGAGTAAGAAAGTAAGAGCTGTTTATTGGGTACAAATACTTACAAGTTAATTGTCATATTTTTAAATAAGTAAACACTTGTACTGTTTTACGTATCTTTCTTTTGATACTTAAAGTACTTAAACTTAGTTTAAGTTTTAGCCCTGATGATGCTGTATAAGCGAAACTGGTAGGCTATTAACAAAATAATAAATAAATAATAAGTAAAAATAGTACAAGTGTTTACTTATTTAAAAATATGAATATTTGGAAGTTTGACCAAGCGCCGACGATTCAAAAATATCAAATGTAAAAGTTTATAGTCATTATAATAATTTAGATGGCACTTATTATATTACTAGTCATACCTTACATTATACCTAATAAAAGTGCATCGTCAACTAAGTGTTTTGTAGTCGAATTTATGTATCATTTTACATTTATAAGTACTCGTTTATAACTACATATTAAAAAACAAAGTCGCTTCCTCTGTCCCTATGTCCATTTGTATGCTTAAATCTTTAAAACCACGCAACGGGTTTAGATGCGGTTTTTTAATAGATTAAGTGATTAAAGAGGAAGGTTTATATTATGTATATTTTACACCCGTGCGAAGCCGGGGAGGGGCCGCTAGTTAAAAATAAATTGAAACAATAATATTGGCTTCAATATAAACATAACTTAATACTAGATGTTAATCTAACATTTTAATTTATATCACTGACGACATGGATCAGGATTTTATTAAGGAAAAAGCATTATTTTGGATATTTATCACTTTGGAAACGGCTTAACCTAAAGCTTTGTAACACATAAAATAGGCATTTGGTATCGTCAGCTTGGATTTGAAATTTTGACAGTGTGACATCGGCAAAGTGACATGGAAATAACGAATCGATTTTACAAACATATCGATATTTACAAATATACAGAACCTTTTTTTCCAAATTAGAGACCTATAATTAAACACTGTCTCAAATCCAACCAATAAGACGCTACACATCGATGACGCGCATCTTATTGGTTGAAAATCCAACTTTAGACCGTGTTTAATGAAACATTTATTCAACGAGTGTTTAATTTTTTGTGGTAAGACGGATTGTCTTTGAAATCGGATAGTAAATAATGAGACACTGTTTTTCAATTATTTTAAAATACAACGTTAATATGAACGTACATAGTTATGAAGAAGTAAATATATAAAGTTTTGTAAATTTGTAAGGAGTTTTAAGTAAAATTACAATTTTTTTTAGTAAATTTACAGTGCAAATGTTGTCAAATTTTTGAAAAAAATTACACTACCGATAGTAATAATTCATTAAGCTAAATTAATTGATATTGGTGGTTCTAGTTTGTATTTACTCATAGTTTGTTTTGTAAAACAATTGCAATTTAATTAAAACTTCTAACAGTGACAGCTTAAATATAAAAAAAAACCCTAAGGAATCGTGTGTGAGAACCCCTGAAGAAAACGCGTGTAAAACCGTAGAACGTAGCCAGTTATTTATATCAATAGCTGGAGTGAGAGAACCAGAAAATCTGGGATCAGCGCTCTCACTCACACGGACTCACAGGCCTACGTCGGATTTCATTTGGATTGCAAATTCAATCCCGCCTGAAACTCGACGTCTCTAAAAATGTTTCGAGTATTTGTGCATATTTATTACGAATTTCATTCTGTAAAGTTTTGTTTTCACCTGAATTCGTACCGCAGACTTATCTGATCACTACAAGTGTTGAATTGGATAGTTGAGGTTGATTTTTTATATTAAAAGTAAGGGAAAAAGTAACGGATTCTATTGATGGTAAGAACCAACAGCCGCTTCTACGAGTTTAATGCCCGGTTTCTATAACCTAAGCGTCTTATTAATACATATAGATTAAGGTAGGAGTAAAATACTCCAAGGCTCAACCTGGTATTATAGTCTTTATTATAATGTGATACAAACTATATTACCAACTTAATTTTACTCCTACGTTAGTCAATGTTTATTAATAAGACGATAAAATTTTAACTATTCATAGTTTTCCCAAAAAAACGCAAAGCGTTACTCATATTTTTAAAATAAATTATGATATGGGTCGTCTACCAAAAGCGAGCAACCGTAGAAAGATATTGTACTATTGTTACAAACAACTACCATACGCAATCAAAACGACTCGTTTCTTAAATATAGGAACAGGGCATAAGTTAAGATCTCCCTCCCTCTCTTATTAGTAAGAGCTCATTAGCTCAAGTTTTTCTCAAGCACGAGTCATCCGTGGGTTATAGATATTAAAGATGTTATCGATCAACATTGCTTATTGTATTTTCGATTCTGAGAGAAATAAAAACAGGCATGCGTAAACACTTTTTATAAATATTAAAATATTTCCACAACACTACGTGGAAGAATATTTGGAATGCTTAAATAATCAGAATCAGAATAATCTTTATTCACATGAACCATACAAGTGGTATTTGTGCGCGTCGACATTTTTTAAACTACTAATTAATTTTGTAACAACTTTTCACCACACATATTCCGCAAATAAATGTTTTTTATTATTTTCTAACTAAATATAAAAATATCCCAGCACAATTTACGTGACCAACAATAACAAGAAACATTTAAATATAAACTAGTATACATTTAATGAACACCCACTCCCGGAAATACATACATTTGATAGGTCTGAATTTGAAATAAAAAAACATCCATCAATCATTTGTAATACACCTGATTGGGATCCATTGCAGTCATCGACCATACATTCCAAATGTGGTCGATGATTATAGTAGAATGCTTTTTTAGCACGCCAGCGTTTAACTAAAAAGTTTAGATTTTTTTATTTATTTTAATCTTTTATTACACTAAAACATTACAAAGGCTAACTAAATGCCAGTAAACATTTTCTCCAAGTTGTAAGTGGTAAGTTAGGAGAAAAAAAGAACACATTTTTATAACAACACATTTAAAAATAACAAACTCCAACGCATAGACTAAGTTAAAACAAGATTAAGGTAATAAAAAATCTCCCTTGCTGTTAGAAATAAAATTCACGAATATTATAGACCACTTTTACATCGAAGCCGCTATCGTCTAACCCCAAATTGGCTTCAAACTTTTACAAGTATCGAGTCCTTCAACTCTTAATGAAGGCAAACTTCTATTTTTTAATTAATAATTAAGTTTAGGAAGTATTACAAAGACGATCTTCAACGAATTGAAAGGATAATAAAAAGAAAACACTCTTTTGAAGTTTAACTCGGTGTTTTTGGTACTTAAAATATTTTTGAATGAAATATCTGTTTTATAAGAAGCTCAAATGGCATTTTTTTAATTAGCCTTAAGTGATATGAGATAACAGTTACAATATTTTATAGCGTTAAAATGTTGAAATGTAATGAAAGAAAAATGGCCCAACACATCTTTGCATTATAACTGAGATATATCACTACATATGTGTATTATGAAACAAAGTCGCTTCCTTTGTCCCTATGTCCCTTTGTATGCTTAAATCTTTAAAACTACGCAATGGATTTTGATGCGTTTTTTTTAATAGATAAAGTGATTGAAGAGGAAGGTTTATATGTATATTTCATAACCGTGCAAAGCCGGGACGGGCCGCTAGTTAAATGATTTAATACTAGTTTAGCCGACAGAAATTGTCCTGTCCTAACTTCGAACATTGATTTTTTTTCATATGAACCAACATGACATTAACTAACACAAGAAAAAAGAATTGATCCGTTCATCCGTTCAGGCGTGATGCGACGAGCAAGGAAAATGGGGATTCATTTTTATATACACGATTTTAATTAAGTCAGTACTTTGTCACCTTTTCGTTTATTCATTCTCTCATATCTACTACATAAAATTCTCGTGTCACGGTATGCGTGATTGAACTACTCAGAAATGGCAAGACCGATTTTCGTGAAATTTCGTTAGCATGTTGAGTAAGTCTGAAAATCGGCCAACATCTATTTTTATACACCCGAGCGAAAAGGGTGACTCACCCCATTTTTTTAACAAAAATCACATTAAAAAGAATAGCAGAACAATTTCTACCTGGTCAGCAAGTCATCTAACATATTTGACAAGCATAAGACGTGTTTTAAAGCCTCAAAATTAATCCAGGCTCCTTTACAGAATAGACCAACTGCCTTTCTGCCAAGCAGCTTGTAAAAGGCGAGCATAGGCTTATCGTCACTAGCACCACGACATCTGACTAGGTGGTAGAGTTTCGCAGCGACTAGCCCGAATTGGCTCAACCGCCTAATATACGCCATAACGTCAGTGCTTGCAGTTGACGTGTTCCGGTTCGGAGCATAAGGTATAAACTTACTTTTGCCCGAATCCTAACACCTAGACTCAGGTTGGCAACGTACCATTAACACCTTTGGAGTCTGTAGGCGCCGTGAATTTATTGCCATCAGGTAATCCGTCTGCTTGTTTGCCTCCCAATATCATAAAAAAATGGTACCTACCTGTAAAGTGATAGAAGATCTCGGAGGGACGGATCTTTGAGGTCTAGGTGCAGCAAGTTCACATCTTCTTTGAGGCGGTACCGTCGTTCACGTCCGAGCTAACTTGACCATTCCTGCAGCATCCAGCAGGCCATATCCAAAAGAATGGGACACATTCCGTCCCACGTCGTTTATCCTCCACTCACCACCAATACTCAACCGCTCCGGTCTCGCCGTCCGAACAACTGTTGGTCAAACATTGTGTTACACGCACGTACATATTACAGACAATAGGTAAGTTTTTCAGAAAATTACAACTATAAGTAAATAAGTATAACTGAAAATTACACAAATTGAATCTAAGCCCCCAAAGCAAGAAAATCATATGCTTGGATATAGGGTGCTAGTCAACGATATTATTAAGAAAAGATACTCAAATAAGTATCAAAATAATTAATAAACACACTTAGACTCAGAAATGCAGACATCTAGATGGTCATCACATAAATGTCTGACCTTGTCGAAAATTGAACCCGAGTCTCAGGGATGGTCGGTGTGTTAAGAGTGTACCCTCGGCCAACGGTCAAAATAGTCTATTACATTTTTAAATTGTTAGTAGTGTGCTGAAAAAAAGATTTTTATCGAGGAGTGGTAGTGTAAGACGAATTTTATTTCAGCACTATTTTAGAAAACTGCGGACACCAAAAAATTCAAAATTAGAATGACGAGCACTGCCAAAATGACGAACATAATTTTAGTGTTTATTTATAATTAATTTAAGCATTTAAGGTATTTTATATACCGCAGAATAAATTACTTCTGTAAAAATGCATATTCTTTTTTGACATTATGTAAAACTTATTTTATTATTTTTAGAGGGAATCATTGTCAAGTGTGTAATGTAAAATCCTAACAATGTTATTAATAACCCTTTAAAAAATTATAACACAAATATTATTCAGCATTAATCAATGTTTCTTAAGGTATTTTATTTTAGCACTTGCCCTGTGCTTGGGTTAAATTTCTATAAATTTTAAAGAAAGAAAAAATTTCGTCCCAGACAGGATTTGAACCTGTAACCTTTCGTCTCAGGCTGAAGAATGCTCTAGTGATGAAAATTTTTTTCCAGCTTAATCACTGATGATGATCTTTTTAAGTAATTGAAGAGGAAAGTTTACATGTACCTATGTTTCATAACCGTGCGAAGCCGGTACGGGCCGCTAGTATAAAATGAAAGCTACATTTTTAAAACTTTTGTTGCTAAAGACGCAGTCGCTGTATCTAAGAAGCTACAGCCAAAATAAAGGGATGCATCGTGCCCCACACCATTACCCTCCACTAGCCATCAACACACAAACCGCTCCGGTCTTTTCGTCCAAACAACTGGGGGTCAAATTATTACGCCATCTATCTCAACCCCCGTGTTATCTGAAATCCTATATAAGCTACATCCTAATACTTTTAGGAGGAAGGTAATTTCGCACGGATAATAGGGTTTTAACGTTTATTACTGAATGTCAGTAACAAAGAGAGCTTGGCTGCTATTGATTGTCACTTGATGATATAACCGTACAATAAGCTTACTGAAATTGTTACATAATGTCGGTTTTCGGTTCGGGCATCTCAGATTCGCGCGCATACATGCACTGCACGCACGTACCAACTCAAGTACGCACACACGCACGCACGCACGCATGCACGCTCACACACATGTGAACACACACATGAATACACTCGCGCGCTCTTAAAATTTCTTAGCAGCCTTTTCCGTCGGGTAATATGTGTATTTAGAGTTTTTGATTAAGACTTTACTAGGTGATAGAGTTTCGCAGCAACTCGCCCGGATTGGTACCACCGCCTTACTTATTCCTGCCGCCATAACGTCAATGCTTGCCGTTAACGTGTTCCAGATCGGAGGGTTAGGTAGCCGGTAAGTTTACTTTTACTCGAGGATTGACATCCCGGCCTCAGGCCGGTAACGTACCATTACCACCTTTGGTGTCTCTAGGCGCCGTGAATTTCTTACCATCAGGAAATTCGTCTGCTTGTGTGCCTTCTAACATTATAAAGAAACTTGCTCATAAAACAATATATAGGCGGGCTTAGAATTTAATATGAATAAACCTTAATCTCGGGCTCAAACTGTTAGGATACATGAAATAAAATCAAACTCCTATTTATAGCGATTTTCCAGGATTTAGTCGGATTTAGTTGTTATCATTGTTTCGAACAAATAAGCTTGATTAAAATAAACATTATATTTATCAATCATAGAATGAATATGGTATTTGACGGTAGATTTAATTTCCAATTATGGTTCTTGTGTGATAATGAATACTTTTATTAAATGCCTAGTGAAATCAGTCAATTTAGCTCAACATTTTTAATATTAAGCATTACAATAAAACGCATTACAAATATCATTTTCAAGACAAAATATAATTAAATCGTTGGCCCAGGAAAAAAAGCGGTTATTTAAAAATTTTAATGTATTGAACATTTAGATTTAGAGAAGCAAAAGTAAGAAAGTCTCTTCTGTGGTTTATCGGTCCAGGTGTTAGACTTCACTTCATGAAGTCCCGGGTTCGAATTCCAGGTCAGGGAACAAATTTTTTTTTTATGATATAGGAAGGCAAACAAGCAGACGGATTTCCTGATGGTAAGAAATTCCCGCCGCCTAGAGACACCAAAGATGGTAATGGTGCGTTGCCAATCTGAGGTCAGGATGTTAGGCCTCGAACAAAAGTAAGTTTACCGGTTTAAGTAAAATAAAATGTGGTTTATCCAATTTTCTAAAAAAAATGTTGCTTGGGATAGGATTTGTGCCCGGTTGGCGATAGGCTTGCCACTTATCACATTATGGGACTTAGTGTCTTCGGTTAGCAGCTTCCGATTATCAGAAGACACTATGTCATAGGTAACAACCATAACCTTTCTTTTGATTGCTTAAATGTAGATATTTCGAGTCGTAAGTGACAAATACAACAGAAATTTTAAATCGCATACCTGGATAAAGAGTAACACAAGTCCAAATTATCGAAAATTTACTATACTTACTTTTAATAACCGCAAACTGTGACATTTCCAAAAAAAACTGTACTTTATTCGTAATATATGGATACGTTTTGTGAGTATATTAAATCTGGTTTGGAAAAAATGGAATGAAGGTTTACCGTTTCGAATACAAGAAAGATTTGTAGTGTGACAGTAAGTATTATACGTTTTATTTTTTATTTTTAGTTTCCGCTAAATTAAGTTGTGTACATACTTTTTTAAACTTAAAAGTGAAAATAAAATCTGGAAATAATTAAGTTATAGATATCACAGAACCCAAAATTACTTAACTTTCTGCAAAATATTGAAAATGGGCCATCTTAGGTTCTGTTATATCCTTCTTAATGTTATCACTTTCTTCCCCCAGCTCCTCAAATATCGAGTCGGTCGAAAAATGGTACTTACTTGCGCCTAAGATGGCCCATTTTCAATATTTTGTATTTTTATAGTTTGAAAGAGAATAAATTACTACCTACGGACCATGGTAGTGATTTAAACACATTCAAACTTTAGAAAATACAAACTATTGAAAATGGGCCATCTTGAGCACTGGGCTATTATATAAAAAACAATTATAAACGTTACCTGCTTCTCATTGATGGCACCACTGCTGTAGGTAGCGGCGAGTGTGGAGCTACACATCTCGGAGTACCAAGGTACCTCGCCCCGCTCCGTCGCGGACGATATGGAGAGGGTCCAGATGGAGTTCGTGTATCCGTCGCAGTTGCAGTTGTCGTGCTCCCGACCGCCGTTGCCAGATGCCCACACGAAAATCGATCCCTTTCCATCGCGATCCTGTTCGGGGAAAAAATAGAATTACAATCGAGCTTTGTGTCTCTTTTTCCTTTATTCTGGGAGTAAGTTAGTGATTTGGCTAATTTTTATTTTAAATTATTTTTACAAGTCCAGGGAAGGTTTAAAAGATGAGCAAAAAGAAAATACGGCGAGGAAGCTAGAAAAAATATTTTAATTTTTACTAGAAAAACTGAACGAGTGGAACGAATTTTTATGCGACATCATGACCTACCTTTAAGAAAAAGAACCATTTTTGTTCACTATTAGCGCAGTAACAGCGACACAAAAAAGTCACACGGTCTTGCTATTCTCCTTTTTAGAGTCGGTTAAAATTAAATGAAACATATAAGAAAAATATTTTTTCTATTATTAAAGTGCTTCGCAATAAAAACTAATTTTATACAATTATACAATAAAGGAGATTATATTACTAGCTGCTACTGAAACATTTAACCAGCTATTTAAATCGTAATACCAAGTTGCGTTTCTCCAGGATAAGATAAAAATAAAGAGCTTTGATGACATCAATTCTGCTACTTTAAGATAGGATCAGCTGTTTTAAAAATGTTACCGACATAAGTCCCTTGAGTTAAAGATAAAAGGATCGAATGGTGTAATAAAAATGTCCAAGCGGCGACGGCGAGTGGCTCGGTCCCACCTGTGCAAATACAGCACTTGAGCTTTTCTTGAGGAGATTGTATTATTGCTAAGTTGGCTTTCTTTTACGTTGTGTTGCTTATTTATTATAGTGTAAGCGATTTTAAAGTGTTATCTATGTAAATTTTCTTTCGAATGTAGTTATCTTTATTTTTTACTAGCTGTTCCCGCGAACTTCGTTCTGCACGTTCTATTTGTATGGGAAAAATTAAAATGATGTTTTGCCAGTTTCCTCACAATCGAACATGATAAAAATATGCTATGTTCTTCTCCCGGTTCTACGCTACCTAAATCCCCAACCGCTACCCGGCCAATTTTCAGCCTACACGGTTCAGCAGTTCTTGAGTTATAAATAGTGCACTTGGACTATTTTAAATGAATTCTTGCTAGATAATTTAAAGAAATCTTCAATCCAGTAAATACATGACATCGTAGAAAAAAAGATTTAAATCCATTCCTAGTTGGCAGAGTAAAAGGGGTAACAAAAATAACAAAAAATACAGAAAAACTTATAACCTTCTCCTTATTAGAGTCCCATAATAACTAAAATGTAACTAATAATAAGTATATATTTTTAATAACCACATATGTGTTGCTATTTTTATACGTGGCATGAAAGGAGACTAGTAACAATATTTCTGTTCAACACTATTTTATGTATACATAAAGCATACCAATAAAACAAAACTAAAAGAGTTGGAACACTTTAGACATGGCATATCAAAATGACCATCGAAATAAATTGATTAAAAACGTCACAAAGTATTAATTGTGACGTTTTTAATCCATTTACTTCGATGTAATGATTTAACGTTCAGTACAAAGTACTGTATTAAAGTCAAGACGAGTACAAACTTCCCTATTAACTCTTCCCCGTGTAGGTCCGGATTCTGTGTAGAATAGCCCATCTCTTTCTCTGCCATGCTGCTCGTCAGAGGCGAGTATGGACTAACATGAGTCTTTACCAACAAGACTACTGGTGGCGGAGTGGAGAGAGGGACCACCGCGATGATAGTCTCACTATCAGGTTAGGAGAATTGTAAAATAGGCATAACACCCCGGCCACAGGACAGTGGCGCACCTATAACATGTTGGCTACGGTTGTATCTTGAGAGCCATCAGGAGAGCCGTACTTGTTCTCTATCTAATGCCATAAAATAAAATGCAGACATCGGTCCGCATTTCCAGGTCTAGGTGTACATTGAATTTATTTATTTATTTAAGTATTTCTATGTATTAGAATCGTTGACTAATACCTATAATACAAGAATGTGTATATTTTTGGGGTTAGATTCAATTTGAGTAAGTTGCCTAAGGATAGGTATTTATTTATTTTCAAATCAATAATTGACACCTGTTCGCCTAACAAAGTGTATTGGTAGTTTGTAGTATCTGTCTGTCTGCAGCATCATAACTTTTAAACGGATAGACCGATTTCGATGTAGATTTTTTCGTTTAAAGTCTGAAGTAATCAAGATGGTTCCTAGCTAGATTACATATTGGTTTTGTCGGGAATTTATTGTCAATTTATTAATGTCAAAAATGTTTACGCAAAAAAGGACAAAACTATCAGATTTATGTCTTGGTTGTAAGGACTCATATCTATGCAAGCGTGTGTTTCCGCGTGATGTGTTGAAGCAATATATCTTGACAAAGGGACTGACAGTGAATCAGAATCGAATTAACATGTCGGATACATGTTTAATCATTGTTCGACAGTATTAATTAAATAACGAAACAATTCTCTTATCGTAACTCCAGTTGATGTTCAGAATACATAAGGACATAACATACTTATACAAAGGTGGTAATTCTGTTGCACCAACTAAACTTATTTCAAGTGTTTGCTATCTTTTTCCTATAAAAAAAAAATAAAAGAGATGGAACATTTTAAATATTTCAGATGAATTCGGACATGCCAACTACTCATGATTTTAATAAACGTTTTAAGGGAATATGTTAAGTCTGTAGAAATGTCAAGTATAGTAACCTTTTATGCGTGAAAGATCAGCGAATAAGCGCGCGGCTCCCCTGATGATAAGAGATAATCGTAGTCTATAGACACCAAATATTATGTTACAGGTGAATCGCTGTCCCATGACCGAGGTGATAGGCCTATAGTGCAAGCCTACCGGCTACCCTACCCTCTAAACCGAAACGTGACACTACCATTGTGACAGAAGGAGTAGGTAATGCGGTAGAGTCCTAACCGCACGAATACCTCTTTCACTACGCTTTACCATCAATGGTCTTGTTGGTTATGTCCTATTTAACCTCTTCTCGCCTCTTTCGAACTGCTTGACAGGAAGGTAGATGGTCTATTCTACGGGAAATGCAGCAGCAAATTTTAGCACGGGACCAACTACAAACATAATTTCCAAGAAGTCCAAGATCAACTTAATACCACTGTCCGATTTTACAAAAATAAATAAATTGTACTCTACTTTAGTAACACCTTCGATAAACGCTCTAGTGGCAAGTTCTCCAGGGCCGTCGACAGTCTTCCCGTCGTCGTCTGGTCCCCATGACGCGCTGTAGCTGTCTACGTGCTGCGGGATAAGGCTAAGAGACCGAGCTTCCACTGCATCCGTCACGTCTCCGTCCAGCATACGCACGCCTTTAGCAATAAGACATTTGTTAGTAAGAAACAACAAATAAATTCTACAATTACATACACACATAATATATAATACATAACATAGGCACACCAACAGACAGTCATCTTGACTATAATAAAGATACGTCGACTTAAGATACCAAAGCTAATAGCGGGGCGATGCCAACCTTCCCACACCAAGACCTAATACTGGTTTGTGTTGCTCAGGACTTCAACTGGCAAAAAATTAGCCATTATATTTTATCTGAACAATTGTTTCGTACGAGCTGCAAGACTGGGAGATAGATGATTTCTTTTCACAGAAGACCGAATCAACGCGGGGATAATATTTGGCAACATTATTTGCAGAATTACACTTTACAATGAAACGATATAATGTAATTGAATTGATTGATAAAACAAAACACATGCAAAAAGATTACTCAATCTTTATTTTTACAAATATGTAGGAGTGTCGGTCTATACCTAGAGGTAGTAAATCCGTTTTCTCGTAAATCGTTTAATTATGTATTTTTACATTTATTAATTAAAATCCAAAGCGCTTAAAGAAAAATTTTAACATATAAATACAAATAGCGAGTTAAGGTCACATTTGTGTGTGTTTGTCTATGTGTGAGTACGTGTGTGTACTTATGTGTACGTGTGTATACGTGTGTGTGTGCGTGTTGTGTGTAAGTGCGTGCGTGCTGTGATTGCGTGCGTGCAATGGGATCATCGCACTACTTAAAGATGGCAACACGTCATCGATAAAAACACAAACGTACATATTATAAATAAATAAAAAAATAGACCTAAAATATTTTCTATGTATGAAGAATAAGAAAATACTTTTGCCCCGATTATATTTTGTAGAAAATACTGGTATTTACGTAACTTGCAAATTCTACGTATTTTCCGTTTGGTTCATTTAAATTATATAGTTTTCAGAAATGTTTGATTTTAAACAAATAGAGTTATTTTTTAACATTACATACAGTAATATCATAACCAAACATAATTTACAAAAACTGATTGCTATAGTTCTATCAAAATAAAAAACGACGGGTTGCATTCCGGATTCCGTTGATCATTTTTGATATTTTGGAATGGTTAGGGAATAATTTTGCGAGAATTATCAGTATGAAAGTATTATCATTTATGTGCTAGAATACAATATTCATTTATTGCGCTATCGTACACAAAAATGACAACACGAACATTCGCGCAAGCGCCCTGCGCCGTCTTACGAATTTTCGATTAGGTCTGTGTCCTGACGCGAGTTTAGAAGTTTTTACCCATTCCAAAAAAAAATGCGGAACACCGCTATGGAAGTTTTCATTTCAAAAATTTAGATTTGAAATATTTTTTCTTATGAAATATTTTTAGCCTATAGAGAGTAGAGAGTACAGTACGCTCTGCCTAACCGAGCGTCTGAGGGACCTAGAACAAAAACATGTTTACAACATGTACCTATTAAACATGTTCATCTTAATAATACGTACTAACATTTAAACTGTTTTAACATTTTTGACCTACCGGTTTTGGATTACAGCTTTTCCAGCGGCACTTTATAAAACAAAAATATTTCCACGCTTGTTTTTCCGAAGAGATAGTCAAAGGTACACGCTGGGCACCCACGAATAGCCGGAAAGCACATCATTCTACAATGTGATAAGTGGCAAGGATATTGCCAAACGGGCCAATATACTATGTCGGGCAATGTTGTTTTGATATAAAATAGCATATTCCTGACCAAACCCAAAGCCTCATGAAGTCAGGTCCAATACTGGACCGCTCGACATCAGTGACGATATGGGCTCTTGATTGCTTATATTTATTGCAATAACGTATATTTAGAAAAAAAATATTTAGTTTAAAACACAATATTAAAAAACGCTTTACTTATTGTTTAGTAACGAAACCTGAAATACCTACAAAAAAATGAAAATTATCAAATGTAGCACTGTATGTGTGCGATGGCCTTAAACTTTTATTCATCAGTGAAAACGTTTGACAAACATGTTAAATAGTGTGGTACAATTAACCTATTTTTGTCTCAGTGAATAGTCAAACTGCTGCTCTACCTGGCAACGCGCAAGAGGCGAGCTTAGGCTAAATTGGTCATTATCAGTATGACCCCTGCTGGTAGAAAGCTATGCAGTTGACCGGGTAAAGTATCAAATGTCTTCCCTATTGTTGAGGCATAATGACATTATTATTACGCTTATTTAAAAAAACAACCAAAAAATGGATATACAGTGCGTAGTGAATGAATTGGACTTACCAGAAACATGTTTGTCCAACTCCCACCTCTAAATTATTTTGTTAGCACCAACAATATACACATGCTACCGAAGCATGATCAGAAAAATTCGACTGCTCTTTACGAAGGTTAAGTAGCAACATTTTTTTCAGGAGTTTGAATTAAATATTGTTATTAAGATATAATGTATTTCTGCAAAGTATTCTTATATCATCTAAACATTCATTAATCATAAATGAATATCACCAAGTGCCGACAATCCAAATAGAACTTTTTAATTCAACTTTCGATTAAATATGTATACAGTCAGCTTAATAACTCGTCTATCTAAGTTACCACATCCCTCGTTCCGATATTATTTCCAAAAACCTCGAGTTCGAACCATAATTTCCCAATAGGTACGCCCTCCCCACATATTGCGATGTCGACATTCCTGTTCAATATTCAACCATCCAAAAGCGAATGAATGTGCCAAACATTACGGCTTTTGAAATTTAACATCAAAGTTTTTAGACACAAAAACTCTCCGATATCTTTTTGTGGCTTCATTTTGAATTAAATATTCATGGAATATTTAATTTTTGAATATAACTGTTAAGATGCTTATTTTTTTCGTGTTAATTTACTAGGAGGTAGAGTCCTGCAACGACTCGCCCGGACATACAGGCACCACCGCCTTACCTAGTCCTTCCGCAAAATGACATTATTGTCGTGTTTCGGTTGGAATGTAGGTTAGCCGGTTTACTTACTTACGCAGGAGGCTGACCATCCTAGCCTCAGGTGGACAACGCAGCAATACCATATTTGGTGTCTATAGGCGACGTTATTTCTTACCATCGGGAAATCCGTCTGCTTGTTACCTCCCTATACCATAAAAAAAGTATAGGTAGAATAGACCATCCCTGCCTGTCAGCTCGTAAGAGATGAGTAAAGGTTAATGACCTATTCATTAATATCAATATAATTTTTTGGTAAAGTGTTATTACAACACTACCAAAAATGGTGTAGGATATAATGGCTTAAACAGTGACCAGAGTATAGAATATATTAAGAGTGATAAGACTCGGGAGTCGAACCTGAAATCTGGTGCAGTCCTAAGCTACTAGACCACAGAGGCGATTACTAAATCCAACATTAAACTAACTGACATGACCTAATTAATACTCATTAATACCAAAATAAATTAATGTAAATTCGCTACTAATGCTTAAATTTGAAAACGGTAAATTGAAATAATTATTTTCTTAAAGGCGTTTCAAACGATTGTAAACACGCTTTCCAACAAAGGTAACCTTGGAAGAAACTTTGTTTTCCTCCTTTCCTTGTTGATTATTAGTAAATTTGGATTTAATGTACGTTCCAGATGGATGCAAACAAATGTTTACAAACAATGGTTACAACCAGTACTTACAACCGTATAGAACTTCTTTTAAAGGTCCCAAGACACACAGACTCTGTTTTCTTTTTTAAATTATCGTCAAGGTAGGTAGGTATAGGCAGAGGCACAACCAGAGCACCCACGACTAGCCGAAAAAAAAATTTGCCTATCGCCAACCGGGCAAATATCCAATCCCGGGCAAAGTTACTTTTATTAGAAAGTTGAAAATATACATTTTCCATATTTTTTTGCTTCCCGACCCCCGGGTCGATCGAACCCTGGACCTCAAGAAGTCTAGTCCGACGCCGGGCCGCTAGACCTCATGTTCATAAACTTGAAAAAAACGAATGTAAATCTTACTATAGTATTGCGGTCTCTATAAACGTTTACTTGTAAATTTCCAATACATAGTATGCAGTGAAGACTAACAGTCATATTCAGTGATGTAAAAACTTCGGTCCAGGGTGGATGAGCCTGCTCGACGGAAAGTAATCTCGTGCGAAATTGGAGCTTAATCCCTAGAGTGGATGGATTTTGAACTAGGAGAATTATTACAGTAGAGCGCCATGCATCTTAATGCAAAAGTGACCATAAGTACAATGAAAACGAAATTTTGCAGCCGGCAGATATAGAAGATTGGCTATCAGTTATTTGCATACAATTTTGTGCTGATCTACACTTATTGTAAAATTTCAACACTGAATGAAAGAGGATAATTTTCAACCTCTAATTATTGAACTCTTGACTATCTAAACTTTGACTCTAAAACTCGACTATATATATAAGGTTTTTTATAATATGTTGCGACTTATTCGACACCGTCAATAAAACATAATTGAGTTTCTCTGTAAAAAAAAGAAACGACATTTAATGTTATTAGCTACGGTGTCTGTTTCTTTATTAATAATCCTTTTAACTTAGAATAATAACGCTATAGAAACCAAGTCCGCGTGTCCATTTTGAAGAATTTTATTTGGAACCATTTATGGCTCCAAACGCCAAACCGTGCCGTAGTATTCAGCGTCAAATGGCGCCGAGCGCATCTCGCGAATAAAAAATAATTATGACTGTTTGTGTATTTAAATTGTGTCACAACACATCTAATAAACAAAAAAATAATAATAACAAGTTTTTCACAGGCAAGTTATTTTATTATTATTATTATTATGTACAGAAAGAAAAATGTTGTTTATGTATTGTTTCAATGCTCAATGTTGTCGGATCGTTAAAATATTTTCCCACTTTAACTGACCACTTAGTTAATTTTTTAATAGTTTTTACCGATATTTATTTAAGAATGTGACACGTTCTCTTATGACGTAGATGTTGTTTTCGTTAAAAGTTATATTGTATGCATACCTACTTGTGTTACTTGAAAGTTGAAAAGTCTAACACTGTTGAAGTTATACTTCTTTTGGCGCGTAAGGAAAAAATGATGAGGGTAAATTTTTACGATGCGCGCGCACACCGTCACGAAAAACCGACATGATGAAGTTAGCTATAGATAACATTTTAGTTTTTCAAAAAGAGGTACCAACAAAGTAAAAGTATGGACATCTACGTATGTTTGCGTGAGAACTGACAACTGTATTCACAATATTTTTTTATTTCTATGGTTAGTGTCATTTTGTCTACAAATGTAAAATAAGGGAAAAGATTACAATTTTTAAAAAGATTTTTATCTTATTACGCCGAAGAAGTATAACTTCTAACGCGTGTACATAAGTACACACACATTTTTTTTTATTTAAAATTACCTAGTAATATTGTTTGTCATTGTTTAAATGACTCCTGTTGACCCTGTTATTACTAACAAATTAGTGGAAAAAATTTAATTATGTATTAGGTACGCCACGCAGAAACTTCAAGCGACCAACAGAGGATGAATTCCATTACATATTTGATGCTCCTTGTAAAGTCCTCCTTCGTAATAAGTTAAATAAAAGCTCATTACTTAGTTTCAAATATTCCAAAGTTATTAAAATATTGAAACAAAAGACTCGGCGTCTCCAAATGAGAAATACATCGATTAAAGGAATTTTAATGTAAACTGATCAAAAAAGACATTCATTAGTAATGATATTATCTACTGTATTGTACCAAAATGTTTAGTAACCAATTTAGTAGTTCACTTTTATTTATTTTACATTGAGATCCTCGTAACACTACAAAATTAAATGATTACTATACTTGACTGGCAATAGAAAATAAAGTGTTCAAAATATTTATAGCTATTTACGTATTAATGTCAAAAACAAATTGTCATCATCGTCGACATCTTTTCCCCATTTTCGGGAAAACTGCACTTTAACGGGCAGCGTAATACAAGTGCATGTGTGCGTGGTGACAAGCGTAAACTAGTAATGCGTAACTAGTAAACCATGCGTGTGTGAATCAGTTTGTTGCTTTAATATTGACACAACGTTACTATGAAGACTATCTTTCTATAGCGTTATTATTCTAAGCCTTTTAAATATTTTTTAGAAGTTTTACTTTAAGTTTTCTTTTATGACACGAAACGCCATATTTTTTGACAGACCATAATTTATTCTTTTTCTCAATTTGAATGATGATAATTCGAAAGAGAATTATAATTTTCTTTACATATATATATATATATATATATAAATATACAAATCAATGCGGATTTTCGTTGTAATTAACCCACTTCAAAAAAGGAGAAGGTTTCTCAAGTCGACCGTATATATAAATTTTATAACTCAAGAACGGGCTCACCTATCCAAACCGAATGTTTAGGCTTTGTTCGAACTATTTATTCGATGGTTTATGTGAAGTTTGCATAACATCGGTCCACCTATTCTTCATTTATCACATTTTTATAACAAATGAATTCAAAAATGGCGGATCATTTTGTTAATAGGTTTTTTCAGTCAAATTCAAACTTTTTTCAGATCACAATCCTCGCTGTCATATTGAATCTTTTTTTAGTTGTTTTTTTCTTTTGTTGTGTTATGTCAGTTTCGGGCCTAAATGGCCCTAGCAATAGGTACTATTGCTGGGTTCATATCTGGCTGTTATCATACTTAACAAAATCAACTTTCAGTAGTCTTGTTGGTAATGAATACCTACCTATTTTATCTTTGCTTGCCTTCTAAGAGCTGCCGGGCATGAAAGCAAATGGTCACAAGAGACCCGGATCATCAATACGGACAAAAATTAATCTTATTTCATACTTTTTTTGTAAAGCCACACCGAAAGAAACACGAGTTGTATGCGTGTTTTGTAGCAATATACTCTAAGGTTTGTAACTTTTATTGCGTGGATACTTCACGAATCACTCTACGTCTTTGAAAATAAGGAAAAGTGTTTCTTTCATAGTATGCCGTGACAAAGGTGTCTGATTGTGCTATTTCATACAGTCATAAGTATGTTCACGCCCATATCCTCGGAGAATTAAGCAGAGCTACAACCGGGGCACTCACATCTATCCGAAGACACTAAAGTCCCACAATGTGATAGGTGGCAAGCCTATTGCCAACCGGGCACATATCCGATCCCGAGAAATATTTTTTTTGTTATTAGAATATTGGAAAAACCAAATTTTCTTTTTGTTGCTTGACCTGGGAATCTAACCCAGGACCTCATGCAGTAAAGTCCAACATCTGGATCGCTAAACCAGAGAGGCGATAATATACACAGTTATATACACATTTATGTCTTACAAATTATACACGATACTAGTTCACAGTCCTACTAATATTATAAATGCGAAAGACTGTCTATCTGTTGCACTTTCACAGCTAAACCGATGGACGGATTTAAATCAAATTTAATACACATATAGTTAGAAACCTAAGTTTAAATCAAGGTCATTCCTTTTTAAAAATAAACCCTCAAAGGTACATCCAAATCGAAACAATGAACAACGCTCACGAAGTCACGGGTAAACAGCTGGTTTATTATATTTTATTAGCTCCTCGTCCCGCTCATATATTCCGAAAAAGTATATTTACAGCCGTCCTAAAATTTAATGGTAGACACATTATACTGAATCGTAATCGTTGTAGTTTACATTGGATCAAAGTGAAATCAACAACAATTCCCCGTGATGGTCCCGGCTCCTTTGCAGAATAGACCATCTGCCTTCCTGCCAAGCAGATCGTAAAAGGCGAGCATAGGCTTTCCGTCACTGACACCGTGACATCCTACTAGGTGGTCGAGTTTCGCATCGACTCCCCCAGATTGTTTCCACCGCCCTACCTATTTCAGCCGCCATAACATACAATGCTTGCCTTCGACGTGTTCCGGTTTAGAGGGTAAGGTAGCCGGTAAACTTACTTTTGGCAACGCACCTTTGGTGTCTCTAGGCGGTGTGAATTTCTTACCATCAGGAAATTCGTGCGCTTGTTTGCCTATCACTATCATAAAAAAAAGGATTGGGATTGCTGCGCACACAACTACCAACATAATTCATATTTTAACAGAAACTAAATTAATGAAGGAACAGCATTATTGTGACTTAAAAGGTGAGCTAAACCGTTACAGTCTGGAAATAAACGGTGAAAATAATGTTATCTAAAAATGTCGTACCTGCAACGAATAGTACCTCCGATCCGAACCTACATCGACTTACATCGAGCTGTTAATTGAATAAAACATACTTCATAGTCAAGTAAGTACGTTAGCGATCATATTAAAAGCGGGTTGCCCAAACAAATCCTGGAACGAATATTTTTAATAATTTAAAAAAAAAAATTCATGTTTCCATTTTTTTTCAGGCTACCCTATATATCAACATAAATATAAAAACTGCACTTATGTTAATATTTTTGTTACTTTTATCTGATCCCGTGAAAGTAACTAACTTCGACAATTACCTGTCGAAATAGAAATAGATAGAAAATCCAGATTAATACCAGGCAACCCAACTTCTGCAAATTCGTCTTATATTTACTTTAAGTCGGGATAAAAACCTTAATATTGCACCAATTTATTGAGAAAAAAAAAACATTTTAAAAAATAAAAAAATGTCCAAGACTTTTTTAGGCAACCCATTTTTACATATTTTATGACATACTAAATTTACTATAAAACCGATTTCATCTTATTATCAGCTCGGTGTAGGTCGACCTAACTTTGGATCTTACAACTAGGAGTGTGTAATATAGGGTTTTTAAGATATCGAATCGAAACTATATATTGATATTCGGTATCGGATTCCGAAACTATATATTTTCTGAAACTATATATTGGTG
>NJDD01000009.1:112820-130330 GCA_002245505.1 Calephelis nemesis
AGGTCGGGATGTTATGTCTCGAGCAAAGTTCAATATAAGTTTTTATCCCCCGAGCCGGAACACGTCAACAGCAAGCACTGACGGTATGGTGGCAGGAATAATTAAGCGGAGGTACCAATCCGGACGAGTCGCAGCAAAACTCAAGTCAGATGTCATGGTGTTAGTGACGATAAGCATAGGCTCACCTTTTACGAGTTACTTGGCAGGAAGGTAGACAGTCTATTCCGCAAAAGAGCCCGGACCAACACGGAGATGTAAAGTCGTTTTACTCTGTCTGTCACCATGCATGTTTAGATCTTTAAAACTACGCAACGGATGTAGATGCGGTTTTTCTAATAGACTGAGTGATTCAAGAGGAAGGTTTATATGTATAGAAGTTTGTCCACCCGTGCGAAGGTGGGACGGGATGTTAGTATAGATACTAAAGTATCTTCACGCGTTTGTAAAAGAGGTAGGCAGAGGCACAACTAGGGCACCAAAACTAGCCGAACACATTAAGTCCCACAATGTGATAGTTGGCAAACCTATCGTCAACCGAGCACATATCCCATCCCTAGCATTTTTTTTTAAATTGGAAAAACTACATTTTCTTTTTGTTGCTTGACCCGAAATTTGAACCCGGGACCATCATGAAGTCAAGTCTAACACTTGGACCGCTAGACAAAAGAGGCGACAAAATATATTCTAATAAAAACTTACCCCTTACTAGGTAATATGGTTAAAAATGTTAATGAAAAAACAAACAAAAATTGCTAATAGTTTTATTAGCAAGGGAGTTATTGTTTGTCTTTTCCCGTTAATCCTGGAAGGTATGTAACTTCTTTTTTTATTAGCAAAAGTGAACTTACACACTAGATCAACGGACGGGTAAGTTTTATTCCTAGACAGGAGAAAGTTTTGATTTACGTTACTTATCGCTGCGGTGCAACATTATTTTTTTTGCAATGCGATATCGCACCGTAGTGTTGTGACCGCGGCTTAAGTGATAACTAATTGAACCTTTGCGAAAAATAATTACTACACGCTGTTTGTGTTAATTGTTTCGGGAAATGTCTCGCTGGTGAACCAGATTAACGGGTACCTACTGTATAAATTAATTATTCATGTCCTGCTTTTATCATTATTTATTATATATACATGACTAAGTTTTTTTTGATACGTGAGCGAATAAGCATAGGGGTCTCTTGATGGTAAGATGCAACCGTGGTCTATATACACTGCAGAAGTTAGTGGTGCGTCGCTATCTTGGGTAGGCCTGTTGTGACAATCAAAGCCAGTCATTATGGAAGCAGGTAAAGGTAAGGCGGTGGATCTCTACCTGAGCAAGCTGCCATCGCTCTATCGCCAATAGTCTTGATGATAATGAAATTCATTTTCGCCTGTGCTCGCCGCTCGCTGTAGAGAGGCAGATAGTCTATTCTACTCTCTAGACCAGGACTAACAAAAATAAGAAAGTAGGTTAAACGGAAAATTATAGTAGTTTAGTAGATAAGCACTGAGTATTAGAAATCATAAAAAAATTATATATTATTACCATTTATTATTATAACACAAATCTCATTAAACTTGCATCTTACATTTTTATATTACTACAAAAAAAAAGTCAGTCTACAAAAGGGTCAGGGATCGTATAAATAATGCGTCATTTATAATATTTAGGGCAATAAAACGGTAAAAACTAATTCCATTTATTTCAATGGGTATGATGTCGCGATTTGATATTTTTTTTAAAAGATAGCAAATGATTCAGAAATAGTCCCACTTAACAATTAACATTTTTTATTTATCTTGACGATATGTAAAAAAATTATACATTAATAAGTATAACTCAAAAACCACTAGTCAGATCATGACAAAAATAGTAAGACCATCCCAGAATCATGTCCTATTATCCTAAAAAGGAACCATTAAATCTGTTGGCTATTGACGGTGTAATCGCGTAACAAACATACAAAAAACATACTACTGACTAACAAAGATACATAACAAAAAAATATGGAGAACCTCCTCTTTTTTTAGAATTGGAAAAAATATACAATCTAATTACCAATTAATTTTTTGAGACATATCACTACATAGAATAAAACAAAGTCGCATCCTCTGTCTCTATGTCCCTTTGTATGTGTAAATCTTTATAACTACGCAATGGTTTATGTATATAATATATATGTATATTTCATAACCGTGCAAAGCAGTGGCGAGTCGGTAGTTCAATTATAATACAAAAGTAGGTTTTGTATCTACCGCTGTGTTATAATAAAACATCGAACAAATCGAGAAACAGACAATAATTTCAAAAATCTTAACTCTACACATAATACATCAGAATGAATACCCTTCGCTGTAATACAATCTAGTAAAAACCTGATAAATCTTAGGTCAAAAATATTTCATAGCTTGTTAAACATTTTTCATTTCAATATCCCGAAATTCGGGTTAAGTCGAAAAGGTTTTAATTAATAATTCCCTCAATGAGTACCATTATTCATTATCGAGTGACTGTTGCGCTGCCACCGGACAGACCGACCGGAATAACTTTCATTGCAAATTAGACAACGGTCTGGCAGTTTCGTTTTATTATCAAAAGACCGGACTTGAAGTTTAAGATCGCTTATCGTTTTACTCCAATGAATATTTATTTTAATTTTTAAAGACATATTTTATTAGACTAATTATGAATGAATGAATGAATGAATGAATACACTATTATGCACCAAAATTTAAAAAATAATACACAATTTTTTACTTACAATATTTAACTTAGGTGCACAATGGCAGTCTGATCGCTTCAAAGCGATCTCTGCCTGTCAATCTTAGGGTGAAGAAAACAATTTGTGTATTTAAAAACTAAGGTAGTGCTTCATAAAATAGTAGATTGTTTTATTTAGTAGCAAGTCTTGTTTCCTCCGAGCTTTATATATTTGTATTCTTCGGATTAAAATTGTTAAAAGGTATAGTGATTTTATTATCTTAATATTACCTACCGTGTCAGTGCCAACAGCACAGTGTGACCAACATATCTCTTCAATACACAGCGTTGGTGTCACGTTACGTGTTTCTGTTTGAGACTTTTATTAGTGATAGTTACATATAGCGATAGTAATAACAATATGATACAAATTTAGGTGTTTAAGTTAATTTTATAAAATATTCATACAAATTTACAAATCGGTCATGTGGAAAGAATGACAGATGAAAGATTGAGAAAGCAAATATACAATGCGAATGTGGATGGATGTAGGTACACGGGGAGACCAAGGCTGACATTTCACGATCAGAGCAATCGGATATTATCCGAGGTTGGTGTCAAGAGTCGCCGAAACCGGCGTGTTTGTATGAAAATGGTAATGAATGTGAAGGAAGCAAGACAGGTTTGTCAGGATCGTGAGGTCTGGCACTCGATACTCTCTGCCTACCCTGTAAGGGACTTGGCGGGAAGATATGTATGTATGTATGCATACAAATTTAGCTGTGGGAATTTCATTTCTGGTGCCTATACTTCAAAAACTAACAGGGGAATAAAGTTTTACGAAACATCTTGACCATTGACATTGACCTTCTCGTTGGTCGAGTGGCTAGTGGTACACGCCTAATTACATCGACCAACCGCGAGGCTCGGGTTCGAATCGGAATCGAATGGTTCATTTGTGTGATGAACATTTATAGATGTCTGCATTTTCGGGTCTGGGTGCTTATTAAATATATTCTGGTATCTATTTAAGTATTTATATGTATCTATTAGTACCGTTGACTAACACCCATAACACAAGCATATAATTTGCTTACTTAGGGGTTAGATTCAATTTGTGTGATTTGTCCAGGGATATTTATTTATTTATTTTGTTTATTTATCATGTCTACGTTTAATTTTAAAACCACTATTTAATTCATTTTAAGGAGAATTCTTTTTGATGCGAATTATTTAAAAAAAACAAGGTGGAAATGGTATAAAAGGAAGACATAAAAAAGTTTTCCCTGATAAGAAAATATTGACTATTGAGCAATATTTGAACTACCAAATTGTATGAACTTATGATCAAAGCTCTATAAAAACTACCCAATTAGTTAGAAGAGTCCAACGAGGACAGTATTCAGCTCAGTGATGGTTTGATAAGGTGTTAGGTAGTTATAAAAACGTTGACAAAACATAAGCATAAGTGAGTATCGGAGTTTCTTGAGAAGATGTTTTGATTACCCAAGTTTCAGAACCAAGAATTCCTTTCAGAAAGTCGAGTCTCAGCAACGAGTAATAAATCTCGATCCAACCAAGCGTGGTTGAAAAAGAACATTCAGACTTCATCAGAAACTGAACGACATCTAGTCCCAATCCACGGGATTGTATTTAATGGTGCTTAAAAGAGAATGCAATGACGATTTGGAGCCCTTAAAACAATCCATAAGATTTCAAGTAAAGATTTTTTCTTTGGAGCATGCGTATGTAACTGGCCTTAACGTTTAAAAAAATGTATTAAAGCCAATTAATTACACATTTAATTTTACCCCTGTCCCATAGACATCCCTTTGATAAGAGGGATTAAATATATCTTTCCTCCTAAGTATATTTACTAATCTCTGGTATAAGTAACTAAATATGATACGCCTTCCAGTCAAATTATGTAACGATCGGTTCAATAGATACGGCGAGAATCGCGGTTATAAAACAGACAAACAAATATTCTAAATATGTATTCAGCAACCCATTTTAGTAGCATGCGATATTTTTTTTAAATATTTCCAATGTACAGAATCCACCTTTCTATACTTTTAGGTGTTATCATATCCTACTAATATTATAAATGCGAAAGTTTGTATGTTTGTCTGTTACTACTTCACACGCAAAAACATAAGGTAGTTTTTATGCCGAAAAAATGTTCCTGTTGGATCATTAACAAAGCGGGCAATGCCACGGGCAACAGCTGGTTAATGTATAACAAAAAACGAGTTGCACTCTGGGAGTGCCGGCAGAAGTGAAAACTCGAATATTAACGTTGTGCATTTTTGATATTTTGAAATGGTAAGGGAATAATTTTGCACGAATTGCTTTCATTATCAGTATGAAAGTACTATAATTTATGTGGTAGAATACAGTATTCATTTATTGCACACATACATGACAACACGACCATTCGCGCAAGCGCCCTGCGCCGTCTTACGAATTTTCGTCTTACAAAATTTCAGGTCACGTGTCCTGACGCGAGTTTTGAAGTTTATACCGATTCCAAAAAAAGTGCGCAACGCCGCTAAAGAAATTGTCACTTCAAAAACATTACAGTAATAAAATAAATGTGTTATACGAAAGAAAAAAGATTTCTATTCCTAATTTAAACTAGAAGATATGTAACCAAATTTCCCCTGTGGTAGCGTTGTAGTTAACGTATGTATTTCCATAAATACTAACAATTTGCAAAGTGACATGAGACATGAGAAAGGGCACGAAGTGTGACACCTTCACAAGTTAATATGATAGTAACAGTACCAAGTTAGCAAGCTGTACGCAAAAGGATGCTCGTAAAAGAAATTGTATGGTCGCAAAAGAACCGTAATATTTTTTCATACATTAATTCATTGTGAGGTACGAGAGTTATTTTCTTGTAACGGCTATAATGTGTCTGTGTATGAAGGGTTGAGGTAAAACTATAAGACCTTTATGAAAAATTATGATCATTTTAATTCTAGGAAAATAATAATGGCTGCTTAGCATATATTTTTACACAAAAATGTCATGTTACGTTGTTTTTGCTTCACCGAAATAGTTCGATCGATTTTAAATAGTTTTAGATTACTATTCTACAAATAATAGTTTTATTTGTGTCAGGCGAAGTAGAACGTAAAATATTTTATACCGCTAGATTATAATATAGCTGTTGCTGCTACAGCTGTTAGATTTAAATATAAAGGGAAAGGTGACAGACTGATTCTTCTATAAACATACAATCAAACGGGCTGACCAGGATTGGCAGAAGTTTTGCGTCGTGAAAGTCGTATTGTATCTTTAAGAGATGTCATATGTCAGTAGTTAAAGTAAGTAAGTAAGTATCTTCACGTCCGCCGAAGACACTAAGTCCCACAATGTGATAGGTGGCAAGCCCATCGCCAACTGGGCACATATTTCATCCCGAGCAACATTACTTATTAAAAAATTGGAAAAACCCAATTTTCTTTTTGTTGTCCGACCGAGATTCGAACCCGGGACCACAAGTATTATTGCAAGTCTAAGCATCAAAGTAGGACATTTATTGCCAGTTTTGATCTGATTTTCAAACCAACAAAATAGTAGTGAATGTACTTTTGTATTTACCTTTGTTTAAGGAATGTGCTACAGTCAAGTCTAACAACTGATCCGTTAAACCACAGAGGCGTCTCAGTGTCATTAGTTATAATATGGAATGATATGTCCTAGGAGAATAAATAGGGTACCTATTTCATTTCAAAACGCAGTTGAACAGTGCACGTCATTGAGTTCACATTTAAAAAAATGTCGCCTTTACTGGTCATCCAGAAATGGCAAATAATAATAATAATCATCATCATCATTATCATCATCATCAGCCGGAAGACGTCCACTATTGGACATAGGCCTCCCTCAAAGAGCGCCACAAGTCACGATCACCAGCCGCTTGTAACCAGCGACTCCCCGCGACTTTGACCAGATAATAATAATTCATAATATGTATATGAAAAAATAAGTTTAAATTAATTTTTAAACATTAAAGATTTTCAATTTTTTGGAAGAATCGAAATATGAAAATGAAAAATCATTTATTTATCCACGTAAACATAACAAAGTTGGCAATAGATCGTTAAAATTATATCAAAAACTACGACCGCGATTCAGAAAACTATCTTTAAAAGAAAACGCCAGCAAGAAACCTCACAACTTGCTTGCTTATCGCCTCTGTGGTCTAGTAGTCCGTTGTCGGACTTAGGCTATTGAGGTCCCTGGTTCGATCCCCGGGTCGGGTAACAGAGAAAAATTAGAAATTGTGAATTTTCAATTTTCTAATAAAAATAACGTTGCCCGGACTTGGATATGTGTCTAGTTGGAGATACAGTAGTTCACGACTACCACATTGTGGGACTAATGGCCAATGTTAATAATGTATCTCAATCTAATGGATTTCGAGCAATCTAGATAGCTGTGTATCCGCCGGCCTATTCCATACCTAATTGCCATATTTATCCATTCCACAGATATGTTATTGCCAAGCGATAACATAAATATGGATCAAAATATCAATCTTGGACAGCGAGTTTTGGATTAGGATTGATTATTAATATTGGCCGTTAGTGTCTTTGGATAAACGTGGATACCCTAACCATACCGCTAGACCACAGAGGCGTTATTTTAGGCGTTTAAAAGGCGTTAGAAAAATGATAATTGTTGATAAAAAATGTAATATATTGATATATATGATAAGATAATAATATCAATTTGAAATTGATAAATGATTATTAATAATGTAAGAATGGATCAACGCAAAACATTAGTAGCAACAACTATTAACAAGCATTTAATAGAAATATAGGAAAACTAGCTGCGCCCCGCGGTTTCACCCGCGTAAGTCCCAATCCCGCGGGAACTCCGGGATAAAAAGTAGCCTATATGTAATTCTGGGTCTTCAGATACCTACATACCAAATTTCATCGTAATCGGCTTTGTAGTTTTTGCGTGAAAGAGTAACAAACATCCATACATCCATACATACAAACTTTCGCATTTATAATATTAATAGGATAAACGATAATTAAGAGAATAATTAAATTCATTGAACCAAAATTGAACAAAAAAAAACCATTCAAAAGGTAAAATTGACGAATGCATATTGCATCCAAGCAATCAATTTTAGTTGTGTTAGATTACAGATAGTTATTTTATGGTAAAATGTTAGTATAAGAATCTTTACGGTCGCAAAAGAACCGTACATTTTCTCGCAAGTTAATTTTTTGGGAGCTACGAGAGTTACTTTCTTGTTAGGACGACAATATATCAAAAGTTATTATGGTTTGTAATACAGCTGACTTCCTAATATCAGTCACATGATAGATTAATCAAACTTTGTTATTATACTCTGGCCGTTTTTCGTTCTATGTTCTGCCTGCTTGGATATTTTTTTCTATTTTGGCTCTGATGTGTGATGAATTATGTTTCATATTCATCTTCACGTGTTGGTCCGGCTCCTTTTGCAGAATAAAAGCTCAGTTTGCCAGGCAGCTTGTAAAAGGCAAACATAGGCTTACCCTAACACCGTGACATCTGACAAGGTGGTAGAATTTCGCAGCGACTCACTCGGATGGGTACCACCGCCTTACCTATTCCTGCCACCATAACATATTGACGTGTTCCGGTTCGGAGCGTAAGGTAGCCGGTATACTTTTTGCTCGAGGCCAAACATCCTAGACTCAGGTTGGCAACGCACCATTACCACCTTTGGTTTCTGAGGCGTGAATTTCTTACCATCTCTTCTGTCTTCTTGTTTGCCTTCCAATATCATAAAAAGAAAAGTCCCTTGTATGGTCAGCCTACCACCTCTCATGCTCTTTCCTACCTCTCGGTATACGAGGCGAAGCATTGGCAATGCGCTCAGTTTTTAAATACGTAAATTTGTATTATGACATTTATATGGTTCACACAATTATGGCCTACCTATCGAAAAAGGAATAATGAAATTGCTACTTGATAATAATTTTGAAGTAGGTTTTTTTTATATGGTTCTAACAATTATGGGCTATCTTTCGAAAAAGGAATAATGATATTGCTACTTGGTAATAATTTTAAAGTAGGTTTTTTATATGGTTCTAACAATTATGGGCTATCTTTCGAAAAAGGAATAATGATATTGCTACTTGGTAATAATTTTAAAGTAGGTTTTTTATATGGTTCTCACAATTATGGGCTATCTTTCGAAAAAGGAACAATGATATTGCTACTTGGTAATAATTTTAAAGTAGGTTTTTTATATGGTTCCAACAATTATAGCCTATTTTTCGAAAAAGGAATAATGAAATTGCTACTTGGTTATAATTTTGAAGTAGGTTTTTTGAACATTTAATGCACGTCAATTACTGATATTTTATTTTTAAGCTATCTCAGAAAAAAATTATATCCTTATAAGTCAGTGGAGGTATATGCCTTTATAATCATTTTTTTAGTTATCCATGGAAACTAAAAAAAAATAAAAAAAAAGTAAAGAAAAAACGATCTTAAGACACTTAATATATGGGTTATAGGCTGCGGTCATCTCTAGCCATTAGGGATGCCGCGTGCTTACTCGTATTCGCTGCCAATTGCCATGAAAACATATTAATCACCAATGAAATAGAATAAAACATAAATAAATATTTTTTAACAAAGCATTTTGCTGTTTCTGAACGAACCCAACTCTCCAGCAACATTAGTGAAGAAAGACGTTTTAAATATCTCAGGTGTAAAGACTAATTAATAACAATTACAAGGTATACCTACACGTCCCGGGGAACACACGAACAATATATTGCTCTCACGGGGACATCTAATGAGGGAAAAGGTTCTGAGA
Organism: Calephelis nemesis; assembly: GCA_002245505.1. NCBI lineage: Eukaryota > Metazoa > Arthropoda > Insecta > Lepidoptera > Riodinidae > Calephelis > Calephelis nemesis. Next base: position 122,354 of record NJDD01000009.1, read on the forward strand.
AATGTGCAGCTAAATTGTTAACACGATGCGGCCATTTGTCGGTAGGGAGAGGGGAATGTAATTTTATTAAAGAAAGACACTTTCGCATCGAATTCGGTATATTTGTTTAGAAGTTATAATATGGTAGCCGGTAATCTAACTTTTGCGAACGGCCTAATTTCCCTGTCTCAGGTTGGCAACGCACTATTATCACCTTTGGTGGCTCTAGGTGGCGTTAATGTCTTACCATCAGGAAATCCGTCTGCTTGTTTGCCTTCCAATATCATTAAAAAAAGCCACGGATACACGGACAACCACATACAGGCAAGTCATACTTATAACTCGTCTTTTTCCGTCAACCACTAAACTAAAAAGGTAAAAAAGGACAACGACAAGACGTGTCAACCCCGGACTGTAAAAAAATGAGATGAGGTTTGAATTGATTGAGGTTTAAATTCACTTCAACCAAGCAACAGTGACCTTCAAATGGCAAGCTTTACTTTTATTTTATGAAATTTTAAAGCATACAAACATGGAACGTTTTCCCCGTATTGGTCCGGGCTTCTTTGTAGAATAGACCATCTGCCTTTCTGCCAGGCAGCTCGTAAAAGGCGAGCATAAGCTTACCGTCACTAACACCGTGATGATATAGTCACGGTGTTAGTGACGGTAAACGGTATAGTAGGTTCGGAGGGTAAGGTAGCCGGTTAACTTGATTTTGCTCGAGGTCTAAAATCTCGGGTTCAGGTTGGCAACGCACTATAACCACCTTAGTGTCTCTAGGCGGGGTGAATTTCTTACCATCAGGAAATCTGTCTGCATGTTTGCCTTCCAATATAATAACAATAAAAAAACATCGACATTTTAGTGTTAAAAAATACTCATCACCAAAAGACAAAGGTTGTGATAGTGTTAACAAGTTATTTTATCGAACCAGGCGTTCTGTGGAAATCCATTGTAGCAGATCTAGAATAAGCCTTTATGATGCTAATTCGGTGGAACGCGTTTAACTGTTGTGGCAGGAAATCTCCCAAGTGACACTGGATGTAACGACCGACCAGACCAATGTAACCCAGACCAGATTGTATAATTAGCAAAATAAAAGCTTACGGCCAGTTTCCGAGAATAATTATTTTAATCTATGATTATTTTTTTAACATGAGTTCGGTATAGACTTCTAAACCGAACCAAATCAATCAATTGTTAAAATGAGTTCAGTTTAGACTTTTGATTCGAACTCATATTAAACAGCTGTTATTATATACAGATCCCATATATACAGGGACGATCCCCTGTAGTTTAGTGGTCTAGAGTTGGCGTTGATTGCAAGAGGTCTTGGATTCATTTCCAAATCGGACAAATCAATATTTATTTTTCGTTTTTCTAAGAAAAACGAAATTGTGTTTTGATTTTCCGTAAACAATAATTCCGAAAGCATGTCGCCGACCTTATCCTTAAAGGTTTTATTTTAACTGACTGCAAAAAAGGAGAAGGTTCTGAATCCGACTGTCTTTTATTTAATTTATTTTGCATGTTTGTTACGCGATTACTCCGTCAATAACAAACTAAATTTGATGGTCCTTTTTTTAAAAAGATAGGTTATAATTCCGAGGTGGTCCCATAGTAGTTTTATCACTACCAGACAAGTTGTTTATAAATTATATTTAATAATGCAAAAAATGAATGGGTTTAGAATATAAACAAACTTTTCTGCATTATTGAGTTTAACTCTAACCTACTATGTATGTGTGTTGAAAAAAATAAAAAAATCTCAGAATCATTCATTATCTTTCGAAAAAAGAATGATCAAACCGCTACGACTTAAAAATTAGTAAAAGTCTGTTTTTGCAGTTTTATTGCACTAAAGTTTAAAAATATTCTTTCCGGCAGAGTATCAACTCTTAGATAGCCAAGAAAAGCAACTTTTTCTTTCCATGTAGGGAGTGTCAAGTTATTGCTAATAAAAAACTTACTATATAATATATTTTTTTAACATATCGAATCGAGCTAGATTACACGACACTTATACTTACATGACCAGTTGGAGAAAACCCCCATATTGTTAGTAATATATAAATACTGTACAATAGTACTATTTAAATTATGCGCTTCGGCTATATTCGTCAAGCTTCAGAAATACGAATGTATTTTAAAGATACATCTATAAAGAGTTATTACATAATTAATCATTTCGCTGAAATTTAGATTAGGTCAGCAAATTTTAAAATAAAAGTATAAGGTGTAGAGAAAGTAAAAAGTCTAAAGCTGTACTGTTGCCTACGGCTTCGCCCGCGTTTTAACAGGATCCCGATGTGCGATCAGGATTAAAGGTAGACTATATGTTAGGTACCATAACATAGAACACTGGCGGACAAAGACATCGACTGGCAAATTATTCAGTCATTAAATCGACATTTGCAATACAAAATTGTGACAGAAATATAGATTGAATGTTAATTAACGTCTCTGAGTGCGGCCGCAAGTCATTGGAACGATTTTTAAGTTTTCGAAGACTAAGGCTAAAAAATGGAACCCTTATAGATTCGTCTTGTCCGTTTGTCTGTCAAATCGATTAACATACATAAAAAAGTATAGAAGTTGAACATATAACCTCCCCGTTTTTCGACGTCCACAGTGGGTATATCCAGTTGATAATCGAACTAAGCCAAGATTATCAGTGAATTAATGCTCATGATGATTGACGATTTATTTGCAGAATAAAGATAATTTCATTTTGTTTTAAGCCCGTGTTGGTCCGGGCTCCTTTGCAGAATAGACCATACCTTCCTGTGCCAGGCAGCTCGTAAAAGGCGACCATGTGCTTACCGTCACTAATACCGTGACATCTGACTAGGTGGTAGAGTCTCGCAGCGACGCGCCCGAATCGGAACTACCGCCTTCCCTATTCCTCTCGCTATAATTTCAGCGCTTGCTGTTGACGTGTTCCCGTTCGGAGGGTGGGGTAGCCGGTAAACTTACTTTTGCTTGAGGGCTAACATTAAGGCCTAAGGTTGGCAACGCACGATTACTACCTTTCGTGTCTCTAGGCGGCGTGAATTTCTTAGCATCAGGAAATCCGTGTGCTTGTTTGCCTTCCAATATCATAAATTTAAAAAAAAATAAGCAATGTAAAAGTTCCAATATATTCCACCATAACATAGTATGCAAAAATCAAATATTCTAAAACGTAGGTACACAAATTACTATATCAATTTTAAGTTCTTATTATTAAAATTATATTACGTATTTATTTTACTTTAAAATAGTTACCTATATTGTAAAAGGATATTTCAACTAGCCATTTTCTTAGACATTTTTTAAATTTTTTATTTGGTAATTCTTTTATGTTACTAGGTAAATTGTTTTATACCTTTAACTAGCGGCCCTCCCCAGCTTCGCACGGGTATAAAATATAAATAAATTATAAACCTTCCTCTTCATTAACTTTATCTAGTGAAAAAAACCGCATCAAAATCGGTTGCGTAGTTTTAAAGATGTAAGCATACAAAGGGACGTAGTGACAGAGGAAGCGATTTTGTTTTATACTATGTAATGTTGAAGTATGTTAAGTGTTTGCAGGTAGTAAAGTGCAATGTAAGTGAATGTGTAATCCTCTACATAGTGGATCCAGTCGGGCGATATAAATTTGGATTGTGGCCAGTACCGCACGGATAACTTGTCAGAGCCAAGAGGCTTAAGCCTTTCATTGATATGAAAGCTATTGCTTTTAAGAAGATTAATCCTTGCTAATATTATTACGTTCTAACAATGTTTTGTATGAATAAGATTTAATTATATATTACAGATATTTTTCGTCGTCGACGCTTGGTAAAACTTCCAAAGATATAGATAATTAATTTATTAACGTTGGGATGTGACAACCCGATCGCCAGTTATAGGTTTCTGGATTGCGTCGCTACTGGCTAGTAGCTAGATAGGTAGAAAACTGCTCCTCGCCCTTAGGCACCACCGTCTTATCTGTTCCTCGCTTCGAACATCAGTGTTCGCTATTTTTGAGTGTCGTGCTAGACGGCAGGATAACTAGTAGATTTGCAAGGATTGTCTGGTAAAGATCGCTCTGTTCGTAGATAAAACCGTCTTTTCTGTATTTCATGTTGTTTTTTAATAGCGCTTGTTGTTGATTGTACATTATGTTGTTGAAAGTATACAACTACAAGTTGACATCTAAGAAAGATAATACACGCGAACGACGTAGCAGCATGTTATTGGCTGAGAACATTGACCTCTAAGTATATTCCTATTTCTATGGCTGAGAATCAAATTTAACAGTTCAAAAAAAAGAACAATATGTATTCAACCAGTTTTTCAATTTTTTGTAATAAGACGGTTAGTCTTTTGTAAGTTAGTACTTTTATTTATTCAGTGCTAACAGTGCCTTGGCAATATTAGTTTGTAGACGTGTCAATTGAGAGCCGCGACAGCCGGGATACCAACAATTTCAATAAATGTCTAGTGTCTGCTTCTACAAATGAAACATACCAAATGCTCTTATTTATTTCCTACTTTATTTTATTCACAGTTACATAAGGTGTCAGTAGTTTTAACATTTGAGAATCATTTTTGTGTTTAGTTTTAACATATTTTGTATTTACCTTTAACACAATTTTGTATTTAGTTTTTATAAACGTCATTTTATTAGACGCTTTTATTTAACATGAACTAGGGCCTTACTATGAACTCATAAGAGAGTACTAACTGTCATTGAAGAAATATTCGATATGTTTTATATATTAGGTATATCATTTAACTTTCATATCCAACAACTTTGATATCAAGAACTAAATCATCCATGTGCACACAATTAAGTATCTTTTTCGAATTTCCTAGGATTCCATCATTAGATCCGAACTTGGTGGTGATCTCGGATGTAGGTATGTTCTATCAAATTGAAAGAATTTTTAAACTCGGTTTAGAAATAATTGACTAACATACATAAAAATATAGAAGTAGAATATATAATCGTTTTTGGCAGTCGGTTAATGAATGCCTATTTTCCTTGGTTATCGTATCACACCTGAATGAGTGGAACGATTTCGCAAATTCATTTTGTTGTCAGGATAAGGTTCTTATAAAATTAAAAAGGCTTCTCTGTAGATAAGGATCGCCTATGTGGTCTAGCGGTCCGGGACTACTTCCGACTCCGGTCCGACTTGACTGCATGAGGTCTCTGGTTCGAATCCCGGGTAGGCCAACAAAAAGAAAAATTTCGATTTTTCCAATTTTCTAATAAAAAAAAATGTCTGTCGGGATTGGAAATGTGCCCGGTTGGCGATAGGCTTGCCACCTATCATATTATGGGACTTAGTATCTTCGGCTAGTCGTGGGTGCCCTGGTTGTGCCTCTGCCTACCTCTTCGGGGATATGGGCGTGAAGATACTTTACTTTAAAAAAAGGTTTAGCGGAACTAATAGGTAGTTCTTAAATCTTTTACCAAAAAATTAACAAGTCAGTTGAATAAAACAGAAATATTATGTCTATTGGGTCTGCTAGTATTCTATGAAGTTGCTTAAATAATATGTAAACATTTGTCAACATGGAAATAATACTGATAAAAAAGTTTATTGTAAGCCACCTATTCGTTTGTTAGCAAGAGATCAATATTTGAACTACATTTTAAATCCATTAATGTCAAATTATTGAACTGAAATTTTAAATACGCCTATAGTAATGACAAATGAAAATTCAATACTAATATTCAATATTGTTGTCAATACAAAATGGTAGTTGTAACAATTTGGCTGCCATAACAAAATGGCCGCTACAGCAAAATTGCAAACAAAACATTTATACGGTCTTTATAAATATAGTAGAACACATAAAGAATCAAAATCAATAAAGCCACTATCACAAAATCGCATGTGCAAACTGATTTAAAAAAAAATATCATTTATTTGAAAGAGCGTACTTTCGAGGTGGTCTCATTTCCACCATATCTGGATCTTCTGATGACACTTAAAGATGGCATAAAATTCGATTCGAAGTCGATTTTTGTAATTTTAGTGCACTTAAAATATTTTGGCTATGTTTCAAAATACCTTAATCACTCCATTACCTAGTTCGAAAGTATAGCCTGATACCAATAGTACCTGTAATAAGAGAGCAAGTCACTGAGGAGCGGGATCAAATAGAATTCTTGATCACAAAATAGATTGAAGTTTTCCAGTGGGTTCTAACCGCTTTCTCACTTACTGTTTACGCTTTGGAAATCACCTCGTGAAATGTTTCATTCATTTTGTCCGAAAAATCTTTTGAACATAAGTGATTTCTAGTTAAGTGATTTCTCGCTCGCGTCTGGTTTACTTCAATGTTGCGAGTTAAAAATTTAATTTAATCTACCAAAAATTAGGCTCTGGGCATATCTAGATAAAACATTTATCAGATTTCAGTTTTAACAATGTGTGAAATATTAATAATAATATCTTTATTGTACACAAAAAAAAGCGTTAACACTAAGCACAAACATAAAGATAATACAGTACAATGGGCGAGCTTATCTCCAGCAACAGAGATTTCTACCAGCTGACCCGTGAAAAGGAAAAACAGTAACAAAACTAAACGTAGACTAGGTGTACATACATGATTTGTTGACTATGAAATACATACTTGAAATAGTACAAAATATCATCAAAATAAATAAATATATATACATGAACAAAATAAATATAATACATATATAGATAATGTAAACATACATATTATAAGTATACATAATTATATATTATATACAATTATATATAATTCATATATAGATAATGTAAACATATATAAGTATACATAATTATATACATAACTGGAAATACAAAGACAAAAAAACAAACGACGATTTAAAAAAAAATTAAGCTTGTGAGAGATAGTGCTCTTTTAGTAGTTTCTTAAACACATATAATGTTTCACTGGCACGAATTTTATCAGGTAAATCATTACACAGCTTAACAGCACGAACAGTGAATGACTAGGAGTAAAAAGCAGAATTACTAATAGGGAAACGTAACAAGGTTTTAACATGAGGACGACAAGGAGATTCATTGGAATGTAAAATCTGAAAGGAATCACGGAGATAACTCGGGAAATTGGGATTGAAAAGGATCTTATACAAAAGACAGAGTATATGAAAATTACGACGTAAGCGTATAGGAAGCCATCCCAACTTAGCCCTGTAACTCGAGACATGATCAAATTTTTTGAGACCATAGATAAATCTAATGCAAAGATTTTGAAGTCTTTCTAATTTGTTAAGTAGTTCTTCAGTGGCGTCAAGAAAACATGTGTCGGCATAGTCTATAATAGGAAAAATAAGGGTATGTAAATGTGAAATTTTCGTTGTTAGGGGAAGGAAATTTTGGAGGAGCTTAAGTGAATGAAAAGCATGATGAACCTTTTTACTTATATTGTTAACATGGAGATTCCAAGAGAAATCGGAGGTAAAACTTACACCCAAGTTAACAGCACTAGTATAATATTTTATAGGTGAATTATTATACATAAGGGCAGGGATATCTAAATTGGCAATCATGCCACGCATGTAACGACTACCAATAATTAAGGCCTGAGATTTAATTGGATTCACGATTAATAAAAAGGAACTAGCCCAAACATAAATTCGTTCCAGATCCTCATTTATGCTATGAATTGCCTGAAAAACACTCTCAACCGGGAAATGTCTGTAAAGTTGTAGGTCATCTGCATATAAATGAAAGTGTGAGGTAATAACTGAAGTGACTGCATTAATGAAAGTAGAGAATAGGAGTGGAGAAAGAACGCCACCCTGAGAAACACTTGCACTTAATTTAATCCAATCTGAAGATGATTCACCCGAAATAACACACTGTGATCTACCACGTAAATAAGAATCAAACCAATCCAAAACAGAAGAGGAAACATTTAAAGACCTAAGAACTCCCAACAAAATGTCCAAATCAACAGAATTGAAGGCACTGCTAAAATCCAGGAAGACAATAACTGTAAGAAGTTTTTTAT
>NJDD01000009.1:148233-244053 GCA_002245505.1 Calephelis nemesis
CCCGACCAGGGATCGAAATTAAGTCCAACAACGGTTAGCTAGACCTCCGAGTCTGCCTCGGAGGTCTATTGACCTTACAGCACTTCAGAAAAAAAAAATTGTCTTCGACCTGCATTTCTTCGACAACTTGCAAGTTACCCACGAAAATACGTTGCAAGTTCAAGTATTAAATGACAAAATAATCGAATCAAATTTCGAATTAATTCCTAGGATAAAAACTTCTAAAGAAGAAAATTTCATATACAGGTAAATAACAACAGATGCGTCCAAATATTTGTAATAAATCTAATTTATTACGTTTGTCAGAACTGTCAAAGAAATCTGTTCAAGAACTTCCGAGTGGTGTTTGAGAAGAACCAAAATATATTTTATTGTTTAAAACAATGCTTTGTAGTCGTTTCTCCGAGAGGGATGGTAGCACCGAACTTAGGTCTTTGTGGAATAACTACATTGTTAATGAAAGACAGAACTTCTGGTCTTTAAGTACTGCAGCATCGAATAAAATGTTTTCGGAAAATTTCAAGTTACCTAACTGCAATTAAAGAAAAGAGACGAAAGCTTTTTAATCCTTGATAGAAAAGTGGGATGCTAAAAGTTTCACGTATCTCCATGCGTGTCACTTTTGAACGAATGGATTGATTGCGATGAGGTTTCTTTGTTGGTTTCATCAGGGTTATTATTATTATGTTCATCATACATCATTTTACCATGCTCTTGCATCTTATACAAGGTTCCTTTGAAAGGACCGGCCAAATTTTAACATATGAAGGTTATATGAAGGCTTACATGGTAATGAATTTCCAATATATTTGCCAAATTGTAATATTTACTTTTAAAAACATTAATTTAAAACAGGCCAAAAAAATGCTTAACTATATCGTATCTTATATATAAATATACTTCATGCATTATATCGTACCTAGTACGAGTCATGACGTCACCAGCCTGCGAATACGACTGCGGTTAGTAGTCAGATTTATGCTTTTTTTACGTTATAAGTGCATTTTTTTACACCATGCATCTTGAATTTGGCGTTGGATAAAAATTACAAATATATATTAATTTTTAATTATTTCATAGATCGAAAATATTATCGATTCCGAAACGTTTCTCTTAATTTAACTTGTAGTTTAAATAACATCCTGTATAATAAATTTTTTGAACCTTAGTGCCATCATCGTGTTACAGTCTTCAGAGAACTTGGAGTACTTAGTACACTTGCTAACACCAAGTTATGACGAGAGATGTAAGTGTCTGCAACGTACTTAAAAAAGTGGTTGTCTTTAATGCCGGTTTACTGAGTTGAACGTGACAACGTCATAAGAAAGGAGGCCGATTGTACCTCTTTGTCGCTCATTCCGCGCTCTCTCTTGCACTTCAAGCCTTAAATGGGACGCCTCAAAGCGAGGTAACGCCGCATGAGTCATGTTTTTTGATAAACCATCTCCTAATTGGGCCCCTCTGTATTACAGCTTACGATATTCGAACATAAGTTACTAACTAGGTCATTACCAACAAACTACAAGTACTGTTGCTGTGCAAAACTTGTCTGACTAGGGATCCGCCGCCTCATCCATTTCTGTTGCTATAATGTCTGTCATATTCCGGTCCAGGGGGTAGGATTGCTGGTAGACTTACTTTTGACATTTTAGACACAGGACAGCAACTCACCTATAACATTTATGTTATCTATTGGCCACAATTGTCTCTAACCATCAGGAGAGCAGTGTGCTTGTTCCTTGTTTTATAATATAAAAATTGCAGAAAGGTAATTTCGCCATTGACCGTAAAGATGTGTATGGACTTTTTTAATCGGAACCTTGGGTGTTAATGATCTTCAGCAAATAGAGCAAGCTTACCTTTTAGAGTGTAGAGTATTACACTCTTAACTGAAAACGCCATAGCCAACAATGCAATGGCGTTAGGAAAAGGTATTCATAAATATAAATCAATGTTAATTTAGAAACTCAATTTCAATCACTGTTAAATATCAGTGTTTCATTATCTCGCTGGCACTAACTTGAACTACGCCCCATTAATTTACTTGTGCTATCTTCTTCGCTGAAAGCTTGTACAAATTATGGCATTAGTTTAAACTTATTATTTCCTGGTACTAGCTTCATGGTTTGAAGGGGTAAGGTAGCCGGTAAACTTACTTTTGCTCGATGCAACGCACGTTGGCAACGCACCACTACCACCTTAGGTGTCTCTAGGTGGCGTGAATTACTTACCATCTGATTGTATAAACATAATATAAATCCGTCTGCCTGTTTGCCTTCCATTATCATAAAAAAACGTGTAATAAAAGTTTTAATTTCACCATTTCCAGAATTCATTCCTGTTATTTAGGTAATGATGAGTTTTTGAATCTTGTACGATTTCTTTTAATAAGTTTTCTACTTTTGTGGATTTCATGGTCGATTAAAAAGTCTTGTTTGTTATAAAATCAGCACTTATAGCTCGAGTTACGAGAACGCTTTAGACGTTTAAAATGGCGGCATGTAGGTAATGAAATTTTCCCCGAGATTGCCTCACGATCTTACAAGTTGTGGTAAATATATTACAGATTAAAATGGAATTCTAATTGTTTTACAATTGCTTTTATAGCTCCAGTGTTTTCAATGGTCTTCCTTCTACCTAAATGTTTTAAGAGAATCGAAAGAAACGAAAGGCCATTAGAAAATCTGAATATTTTTTTTTTCCCAAAGTAAGCAAATTATATGCTTGTGTTATGGGTGCTAGTCAACGATACTAATACACAGAAATACTTAAATAGATGCCAGAATAAATTTAATAAATACCCAGGCCCAGAAATGCAGACATCTAAATGTTAATCACACAAATGCCTGCCCCCGTCGGGAATCGAACCCGAGCTTCGCATTTGGTCGTTGTAGTTAGGTGTGTACGCCACTCGACCAACGAGGCTTAAACTCATTTAATAGTATTACTAAAGTCAATTTAATTTTAGGTATTATAGCTAGTATGTCCAGATAGCTAACAACCGACGTAATCAGTAAAAAAAGGAATAACAAATAAAAGCAACCTAAAAGTTAAGAAAGATAAAGATACACGTATATCAAAAGTTTCGTACGCACAGACTACTGAAGGGTAACAATTGATTTATTGAATCTCTTCTACGTGGAAACAATAGATATACTTTAGAAACTATTTTTCTAAACTACGAACACGTCTAAAGTCAACAACTGTATCGGTGAGGTTTTTTTGAGAATCATACGAGCTTTTATGACTTAAAATAGGAATTATTATTAATAAACTGTTGTTAATGTGTTTGTTGTTATTGTCTTCGTTGTTGTCTTAAAAACTAAAAACTTATATTTAAAAATTCTCTTGCTACTAAACGTTAAACTTCATTGAAATTCATTCTTTTGTGTCCTTTTTTTATTGAAAGCGTAAGTTAACAATTTCCAAATCCTTACTAAGTTTTAATAACATACGAGTGTTTAAATGTTGAGACAGTATTCAGTACTTCTAATAATAAAAAGGTTCCGCCGAGAGTTCCGACAGAAGTGAAAACTTGAATATTAACGTTGTGCATTTTTGATATTTTGGAATGGTTAGGGAATAATTTTGTACGAATTGCTTTAATTATCAGTATCAAAGTACTATCATTTATGTGGTAGAATACAATATTCATTTATTTACACAAACATGACAACGTGAACATTCGCGCAAGCGCCCTGCGCCGTCTTACGAATTTTCGATCAGGTCACGTGTCCTGACGCGAGTTTAGAAGTTTTCATCCATTTCAAAAAAAGTGCTCAAGCCGATAAAGAAGTTTTCACTTCAAAACTCAAAAAGTCTTACTAAAGGTTTTCAATATTACCTATGATCAGTTTTTTTATCCATTTCCGTTTAAGAAACACTCGAGCTGTGAATGACATACATACTTAGCTACTCGATAATTCACTAATTTTGCTATGTAATCACTACATATATATATCTTTATATATATAATTATTGTGTTCGTGTGTTTGTCACTGAACTCCTTTTAGACGACGATTAGTCGATAGTTAGTACGATTCTGGACGTTTTGTACGTGTGGAGATAGTTAAGACGTTAGAGAATGACCTAAGCTACTTTTTACCCCGATATTGAAACAGTTTATTGCAGCAGAGTTTTTTTTATTATATAAGAGTAGGCAAACGAGCAAGTGAATCACCTAATGGAAAGTAAAATGGAACCCGCCTACGGGCATCCGCAACACCAGGAGAAGGAGTTGCCGACCTTTAAGAAATGAGTACGCTCTTTTCTTGAAGGTACTAAAGTCATAATCGTTTGAGAATACCGCCCTCGGTAACTGATTCCACAAAAGCGTTGTGTGAGGTAAGAAATGTCTTCGGAATCGCACAGTTGTAGATCGTCACGCATCAAGATGATAGGCATAATGTTTTAAACTCTGATGCGATGTCTGAAGATGGAAACCAGCCGCTGGAATCGAACCAAATAACAGCTCCTTAGTCTATCTATCTACCTTTATATATATGATTCTTCTGTGAGTGTGTTAATGTCACTGAACTCCTTCTAGACGGCTGGATCGATGTTGATGAAAGTTTTTGTGCGTGTTCAAAGGAATTCGAGATTGGTCTAGATTCACAATTTGGTCTCCTGGAAAATGTTTTTTTTAATAATAAGTCGCTGTTGACTTTGGAATGTTTTACATCGGATCCGACAGACTGCGCTACTGTCGAAGCATTAATGTCAAGCGATACGAAATTTGCTGGGTCAGCTAGTCTATTTAAATAAAATAAAGTGGTGTTAGTTACACTATTTTTTAAATCAAGAACGGCTGAACTGATTAGGCTGAAAATTGGTGGAGAAGTTGCTTGGAAAGAAAAAACGACATAGGGTACTTTCTGTCCTATTTCATTGTGAGGAAACTGGGAAAACAACATTTTAATTTTTCCGATTCACCGATTAGGTTCACCCATTACGTTCGTAGTTGTGTTAACAGTTCTGTTAATTCTTTCTGTAAAAGTTGTAAAAATTTATCCCAAGTGCGGGACAGGAAAGTTTAAATATTTTAACATTGACACCATCAAATCAATCGTTTAAAAAAATCTGCCCTTAGCAAAGAGTTAAACAATTGTGTCATTAAATTAATAATTCATAAAATCTGCAGCTGATGAAAAAATCAAACAATGACGTCATAAAATCAATTATTCAAAAAATCTGCACTTGCCAAAAATCAAACAGTGACGTCATCAAATCAATAGTTCAAAAAATCTGTACTTGCCAAAAAAATCAAAAAATGACTTCATCAAATCAGTAATTAAAAAATCTACAGTTGCCAAAATATCCAACTATGGGCTAACTGTTTTCCTAACAAACATTTTACTGTATTTTGTCAATTTATTTGTCACTTACGTTTTGAAGATAACTAGGTGGAAGAGTTTTGGTACAACTAGCATAAAAGTTACCTATTTCTGATAGTTCCGTAACATCAAAAAATATTAATAGCATACAGGGTGACTTTCAAAGCACCCTCCAAATTTTGATGAAAGTAAGTAAACATAGGATAAAATAATATTCCGTTCTGAATATTATTGCCAAGTTTTATAAACAATCATTTAAAATAGTCCCCAAAAATACTCTACTAATTGTCACACTATATCTTACTTAGTACAGTCATGAAGTCACCAAGAAGCGCATGCGATTGCGATTAGTTAATTGCTTTGTTTACCTGGTGTCCATGCGTCTTGTATTTTAAGTCTAATAAAAGTTATTATTTGTATTTTTTTAAATTTTTCATTACTTACTTTCTTCATACTTACTTCATGTTAGCGATTCTAAACAGCCTCTCACAATTTGGGTGGGCGTTATCGTAACCCTGTATAACCTGCTCGTTTGCGCGCAGTTGCATTTATTAAAAATGAAACGATATTTCTGAATATTTTTGCACGATGACCTAAATACATACTCTGCAATAAAACCGAATAAACGTTTTCCCAAGCCTTAATGAGACAAGACATCCGGAAAACTGTTCTGGAACGAAAATGACGAAAAGGGACGGTTTATATCCTTGTACGGATTTATCATGACGTCAACATTAATCGTATTTTCACCAGAACTGTACCCAGGGTTGCCAGCGTGCCCCCTACTTAATTAGTGTCCCAATTAGTCTAATATATTTATGTGAACTGGGACTTAGTGTCGGCTGGCCGTGGGTGCATCTACCTGACTGTTAGGGGTTACGGGCGTAAAGATATATATTTTTTTAATTTTATTATGTTAACTTATGTCACATTACTTAAACATGTCGTATTTCGTTAAAGTGCAGAAAAACTGCGGAATTCTAGAACATATCTTTTTTTTAAAGTCGCCACAATCCTCACGTGGTTTCCGTAAGCAAATGCACGTGACACTATAAAAATACCTACCTATTATAATACCTATACTTGAAGAGACACCTCGATTCCTCAATGACCTTTTACGTGTAACTTCGCGTTTTTTTAATTACTGATGGAAAAGAAGGGTTACTGTAAGTTTGACTTGTGTATGTAGTATCCTAACATTTGAATGGGTGGATCGATTTGAATGCGGTTTTTTTTAAGAATTAGACAGAAGATTTAGACAGGACCAGAAGGTCTCACATCAACTCACCCACTTATAAAGAAAACTCTGTTGTTAAAGAATAGTCAGATTTGTAGCTTTCTACAAAACCAAGTGTTGGAGAGTGCAGACGATAAGTCGAAGGTGCTTTAGTCCTACAATGCGTTAGGTGACAACTTTGGCGATAAATTCAGATTAAGATGCCCTTATCAAATCCCGAGAAACGTTGATTTTAAAAAGAAAATTTTAAAACATACTAAGTTGTCTAACCCTACCATCGAACCCGATTTCATGTAGCCAATACCGGACCAGTAGAACACAGAGAGTTTTTTGGAGTAATCTGAAATGTACATAAAAAGGTTTTGTTAACTAGAACCCTTTTTTTACCGGTTAAATAAAAGTTTTAATATTTTGTATTCTCTGCCAGCTAACCTATGTACTAATAAAAAACAAACATTCAATTTAATCGGGGATGTAACTGTTTAATAAATAGTGGTAGTACAGTAAGCGCTTCGGCTATATTCGTCAAGTTTTGGAAATCCGAATAGTTCTATATAGAGTTGGTATTACACGTAATTAATCATTTGGCTTAAATTTAGCTTAGGTCAGCCAATTTAAAATAAAAGTATAAAGTGTAAAGAGAGTTGTGTTGTGCACATACTAAACTAATTTTAAGTTAACGCTATCTTCTTCCGACGCAAGTCGAAGAAAGAGACAATACACGTTTAGTTCTGCCAGATAAGTTTGAACACTAAATTTCTACATACGTATAATCAATCACTCGGAAAACGTTTATAAAAAACATCGCAATTTGTCTTGTCCGGACTAATCTGACACGTGTAAAATATTTTATCTCTTTCGTTTTTGTTTCATTTGAAAAAGATAAAATAAGTTTAGTTTGTAAACAGCAGAATCACCACCAATATGAACTACCCTAAGCTTGTGGCTTCGCTTGTGTAGTTTGAAATACATGTCGCGTTAAGCTATATTTAGGTTCTTGCAATTCGACTAGTAAAGTAATATTAATAAGTTTTATAAAAAACTTTTTGTATAAAAGACGTCACATTTTTTGCCGTAACTTTAGGGCTGTCATTTCACAGATTTTACCCAAAGTTGAGAAGGTTCTGACGCTATAGAAATTATATCAAAAAGCCATATCAACTGCAAATAAAATTTGATATGCATTGTGATAAATAAACTCTTGCCTAATAGTGAGTGACCGATTATTAAAAAAATTAATATCGCTACGTAGTATAAAACAAAGTCGTTTCCCAATATTTGCTTGAATCTTTAAAACTACGCAAAGGATTTTGATGTCGTTTTCTTAATAGATAGAGGATATAAATTATAAGAAAAGTGAAGGTTTATACGAGGAAGTTAAAATAATATAAAGTTTCTCGACCAGTGTGGAAATGGGACTGGTTGTTAGTTAAGAATAAAATAACACCTAATATGGGTTGAGTTACTAGGTATTTATTTCTAAACATTGGAAATAGCGTCTGGTGAAAAATAAGTATATATACAAGTATAAGTATATATATATATATATATATATATATCTCATAAAATTGAGATGTAAGCTATCCTACATCTCAAGTTGGACCAGACTGCTGCTGCTCACGGTGTGCCAATTTAATTTAAAATCGGTTTTGTAGTTTAGGAATCCATCGCGGACAAACATTGTGACAGGAGATTTATATATATTAAGATATTGTTTTCAAACTATGCTTAAAGGAAGTATATGTAAGCCCTCAAATAATAAATTAATTTCCCCGTACAAGGTACACATGTTAAATGTAACCCCAAAATAAGCAAATTATATGCTTGTATTACGGGTGTTAGTCAACGATACTATTACATAGAAATACTTAGATATCAGAACACATTTAATAAACACTCAGACCAGAAATGCAGACATCTAAATGTTCTTCACACAAATTCCTGTCCCCGTCGGGAATCAAATTTGCTCGTTAATGAACGGTAATGCTTGTTTGAACAACCGTAATTTTAAAGATGACGAAGAAAGAAGACGCAAAGCAAAAAGGCCTTTTTCTTTGCAGTGACAGCCCTAACTCATTTCGACTTATGGAAATTAAAAACGGAACTTGACCATTATACATTACTCGGCTGTTTTTTTTATGAAAGGGTGCCCGTCTTGTACAAGCAGCTCTTTGTTTAGTGAAGTCGCTGGTCAAAGTTATGATTGAGTTCCCTTTTTACCGACTAAAAAAGAGGGGATTAGTCTGTATGTTTTTTTTTGTATGGTTGCTACGCAATTACTCGGCCATTAATGAACCGATTTTGATGGTTGTTTTTTCGGGTCGGTGAAATAAAATCTCGTGTATAGCATTACTGTGGGGATTACGTTATGGAGTTCTTTGATTTGGTTCGTATCACAAACAATTTACTTATCAACAGAAAAATGGCTATTCCCGTGACTTTATTCATGAAAATAACTTCGCTACAAGAATAGATTTAGAAAGTAAGAAAGAGCATTTCGATTTTCTTCATTTATTCATAATCAAGGGTAGAAAAAACGATTTCTTCTTGTGTTAATTTTTTAAACAGTAATTCTGCGGGCACAACTAATTTTTGCTCCAGCCTCTCTTCGAATTAAAAAAAACAAATCTTTTGAATTGAGCTAAATTACAACCCTTCAGTGTGTGACATCGTGAATCGAGTTTATGTATGCCTAAAAAAGTAAATGAGTATTTTAAAGCCCGTATTCCTAGAGAAACAGGCAGAGAACAGGAAGAGAAACAACCAGGGTACCCATTTTCAGCCGAAAGTATTTAAACCCGTATGATAGGCTGTGACAGGCTATATATCAAATCCTGGGCATACAAATATTTTTTTGTAATATTTTTTTTTATTACAAAAAAACATGATAAATATTCAGCCCGGGAATCATACCCGGAGCCAAATGTAGTAAGCGCTAAGTATCACTTGACCACAGAGACTATTAATTTTTTCTTTTATGATATTGGAAGGCAAACAAGCAGACGTACTTCCTGATGGTAAGAAATTCACGCCGCCTAGAGACACCAAAGGTGGTAATGGTGCGTTGCCAACCTGGGGCCGGGATGTTAGGCCTCGAGCAAAAGTAAGTTTACCGGCTACCTTACCCTCCGAAACGGAACACGTCATGACGTTTTAGCGGCAGGAATAGGTAAGGCGGTTGTACCAATCCGGGCGAGTCGCTGCTAAACTCTACCACCTAGTCAGAATTCACGGTGTTAGTGAAGGTGAGCCTTTGCTCGCCTTTTACGAGCTGCCTGGAAAGGCAAGAAAGATGGTCTATTCTACAAAGGAGCCCGGTCCAACACGGGGAAATTACTATTATTTATGCAAAATTTAACAATAAGACAAAAATCATATAATATACTTAATTGTAACTAAGAACTACCTCGATACCTATTTCAAACAAAAAAAAAACCGCAACAAAATCAGTCTATCCAAAAAAAGTTATGATCCCACAGACAGATACACAGGCACATCAAACTCATAATACTCTCCTTTTCCGCGGGGGTTCACAAAATCTCCAAATCACCGATGATCTTTCCTATTATCGGAAACACTTTGAAAGTGAAGTAGGAAAGTTTCACGCAGGTGTGTCGATGTTCGCCAATTCGGCCCTAATCACGTTCAAGTTAAGAAGTTGGTAGTTAGTGACCACTTCAAGGGTTGAACTTGTTCAAAAGTCCTTGAATAACGATAAATTGGTCCAGTGAGCGAATAATCTCGGAAGTTTTTAAACCAGTTACTATCTAACCCAGTACTAGGAAGCATTAAAAGTATTTTCGAATCAACACTAATTCGAACCCATATTTAAGAATGTAATAATAAGGTATTTTACGTACATATCCCCGAAGTAATAGGCAGAGGCACAAACAAGGCACCCACGAGTAGCCGAAGACACTAAGTCCAACAACGTTATATGGGGCAAGCCTGTCGTTAACTGTGTGCCCAGTTGCCATCCCTGGCAACGCTTTATTTAATAAAAAAATGTATATACGAGTACACTTTTCTTTTGGATGGTTTGGGTGTTAGTCAACGATTCTAACGCATAGAAATGCTTAAATAGAAAACTGAATAAATTTAATAAACAATAACATCCAGACCCGGAAATGAAGACATCTAAATGTTATCACACAAATACGGCAGGTATTTGTCGGGTTCGATTCCCGTCGGAAGCCTCGCGGTTTGTCGTGTTAGGCGTGTACGCTAGCCACTCGACCAACGAGGCAGTCAAAAATAAATAAATAAATTTCGTGCCACATGGATATGCATTATATATAACTCTTTAATAAAAACTACTACAAATAATTGTATATTTATAATTTATGCAACTAACTAAAGTTCCCGTCACGAGAAGCTATAAATTATGTAAACAAACGTTCGGGAGTTAACAACATTTGGTTCAAAGATAAAAGTTTTTTTTAAATATTTAATTATAAATTCAATTAATTAATAATTTAAATATGTATAATAAATTACGTATGTTTTGACATTTTTTTCGTATCAAATTGATTTCCTTAGATGTACTGGGTACTGGCTTCATTATACGTTAATACACAATAACAAATAATGGATAAAAAAAATTAAAATTAAGGCAACAATTAACAAAACTAACAACAATAACAAAGTGATAACGAAAAGATAAAAAAAATAACAATAACAACCAAATCCGTGATTTTAACAAATCAATGAAAAATTCAAAACTCGAATGACGCGTTTATTTCAAAAAGGTTTGCATTCCCGGCGACCGGCGCGTCCCCGTACCAAGACACTTAAACGTCAGTCGTTAGATATGATCCGACTAAATTAAGTAGGTTGTTACTTTCGATTGAATATGGTCAGTTCATTATTGTCTCGAAGTAAAAATAATTACTTGGTAAAAGATGTTTGTTTACATAATTTATAGCTTCTCGTGACGGGAACTATAGAAAAGGTTTTACGGGAGCCGTTTATTCTCAGGGAAAACGTTTTTTTTCTAGCCGACTTTGCGAACTTAGTACGACTTGACATCGACAATTATACCAAAACACCTGAAAAAAAATCTAAATTAAAAACACTGGCAACATTAATTCAACCATTTAAAAAAATAAAAGTTTTTCAGGGTTTCGCTAATTATAAAAGTAATTGTGGCTCGTTATCCTACTAATGTTATAAATGCGAAAGTTTATGAGAATGGATGGATTTTTCTTTTACTCATAAACTACTAAACGGATATAGATGAAACTTTACAGAAACATAGTTTATACATCAAAATAGCATATAGATTACACTTAATAAAAAAATATAAATTGGTACGTGGGTAAAGTCGCGAGTAGAAGTTAGTGAATTAATAAAAACATGCTTCATCTATTTGAATTAACGTCATTTTTCGCTGGCCAAATATCCTCCTTTCCACCTCTTTTATCCTTAATAAGGTGGATGCTTTTCGGTCCTCTTTAATTTATTTCAGTCTGGAAAAAGCGAACACAGTATTTTATTCACTTTAGCCAGCGCATCCATGTGAAAACTCCCCCGTGTAATTTGTGTAATTATAAGGTGCATTGGGGTAATGTTGTACTTCAAAAAACATTTTTTGGAGATGAAATATTATTTTAAGCTTTGCCAGAAAAAAAAGTTTCTAGATGTTATTAAATATACTTAGACTATAGATACCATATTATGTAGTAATGGAGCGTTGGTAATCTGAGGCCGGATTGTTAAATAGTTACTGCTTACTTTTTTCTACCACGTTATTTTTTTCCAATATTGTGTTCCGGTATGATAGTTTGGGACTGGGGTAGCCAGTTAATTAACCAACACACATTTCTTTATGTCCAACATGATAAAACACTATTAACATCATTAGTATTTGTAGCAGATGTACGTTTATTACCATATAAGCTTATTTATTTAATCACACTAAACACTATTCTAAAAATTAAATAATAAAGCGCAGTAAAACTAAAATAATTGACTCCACCTATTTAATTAGGTACAGTAAGTAAACGCAATATTTTACATTACTTTAAAGGTATTGTGTGGGGCAGATATTTCGTGCTTACAGTACCACGTCGCGATTAAATGATTTTTTTTCAAAAAATAGCATATTAGGTAATCCCAGGTGGTCTCACTTAAATTTTGTCAAAATCCTACTACTAATGATGAGATCGTCAACATAGGCAGTAATTAATGCGTTATAAAGTATAACTCAAAAACTTAATACGGAACCACCTAGAAATCGGTGACCCGCCTTTTCTTCTTGACCAACTCATCGCGTAACAAAACACAAGAAACATAGATTCGAACTCAAAAACTCCTTTTCTCGGAGTCGGCTAAAATTCGCTAACTTTAAATTAATGGCTGTTTAATTTCTGATACAATTTTACTCCGATACACTCTGCAATCATTGTGCATGTTATGAAATTTCAATTTGACTGGACAGCGGCATTAGGTTTCAAAGAATTGAAATGTAATGATATTTGTTTATCCACGTAAATACGAGTAAGTACATTAATTTACTCAACGATTCATTTCTGGCTAACCCTTTAAGAACTTTTTTTAAAGTGTAATGTTAATAAATTCTGTCCTTGAGTTTGTCACCTAACTCCTAAACGGCTGAATCATTTTGGTTGAAATTTTGTACGAATATTTCTTTCTAAAACTAGAGAACAGTAATTATGTATTGCCTTTGGTAGAACTGATAGTAAAACCTACCATGTTACATGTACCTACGCATATCATACACGGGAAATAGGTTTCATTCATACAACTGTATATTTATTGATTGTAATTAAACCAAACGGAGTAAGTTATCAAACTTGTAAAGCAAGGCCCGTACTTCATAAGTTTATTTTGACCACAAAGTAAATTTAAGATGATTTAGTGGCGCCACTAAAAAGAACATGAAAGAACGAAACGCGCCAGATTAAATAAAGTAATTTACTGAACCGTGTCGCAACGTTATCATTTTATTAGTATTTTCTCGTCTGTATGGTAACATTTTTACGAATATTTTGGGAATATGGAGATGTTCATATGGAGTTTTCTTAAATTATTGGTTAATAAGAAAAGTACACATCTACGTTTTAAAACTTTTTTTCTTCATTATTTTTTTTGTATTCTGTTTAAAAATTATGTTTCTTTTTTTTAAACAACTTGTTCATATTATAACCAAAAATATAATAAGGTACTTGCGCCTAATATGGCCCAGTTCTTAAGAGGACCCATTTTCAATATTTTGTATTTTCTTAAGTTTGAAAGAGTTTTTATCTTACCATACTCCGTACGTAGTATTCCAAACTTTAAAAAATACAAAATATTAAAAATGGACCATCTTGAAAACTGGGTTTTCTTATGCCTAGCGCCTAAACACGAAAAAATTTCGTACTGTATGAGTGAAGATAGTAAGAGACAATCGTGACCTATATACACCATAGATGTTACAAGTGCATCGCTATCCTGAGTCAGGATGAAAGGAACATGACAGAGTTATTACGGCGGCATAAATAGGTAGGTAATGCGGTGGGTCCCGAACTGGATAACTCGCTGCACAACACTATATCACCAGTGATCTCGTACTCGAGTTTTAAAAAATAATTATATAACTATAATGATAAAATATCGCCTCTGTGGTCTAGCGGTCCGGCTTCGGACTTGACTACTTGAGGTCCCTGGTTCGAGCCCCGGGTCGGGCAACAAAAAATTAAAACTTGCGTAGTTAATGGAACTACGCAAGTTTTTTTTTTAAACTAATAAAAATAATGTTGGCCGGGATATATCTAGGTATACATTATTTAATCAACTATCAGTGGCTGTGTTAATCAACTCTGTGGTCCAGTGGTCCAGGTGTTGGACTTGACGGCGTGAGGTCGGGGTTGCCTGGTTGACGATAGGCTTGCCACCTATCACATTATAGGACTAAGTGCCTTCGGCTAGTCGTGAGTGCCCTGGTTATTCCTCTGCCTACCTCTTCGGGGATATGGGCGTGAAGATACTTACTTAGTGGCAGTGTTTTCGGAACATTACGACTTGGAGTACGTCGAAAAAAGCTTACACCTATCTTAGAGGACAGGAACACAATAGTGAAACCCCAACTGTTTGTGGGCAGCGGAGACCACTTTCCGCTGTAGGAAACGCTTATTCGTCTTCCTCCTATTCCATAAAAATCTATACAAACAAATACACTTGAATTATCTGCGCCTTTACCATGAGCTGGTAATTTTTGTATAGATTACGTTCGATAAGTTCTTCTTCTTCTTCTTTTATACATATGGCTTTCAATCGTTTTTCACGACTTATTTAGTCAATGCCAAGTACGGGACCACCACACTGTAAGTATTTTACTTTATCTAAAGATATTGAGCTACCTAAAAAGAAACACACACATATGCCAGCACCAAACTTTACA
The DNA here is from genome assembly GCA_002245505.1 of Calephelis nemesis. NCBI lineage: Eukaryota > Metazoa > Arthropoda > Insecta > Lepidoptera > Riodinidae > Calephelis > Calephelis nemesis. Next base: position 163,208 of record NJDD01000009.1, read on the forward strand.
AAAGACAGACACACATATAGGTTGAAATATGTTTTTTTTTATATAATTTCATTTTGTTAGATTTTATAAATCAACAAAACAACTTCAAAAAAATGCGGTTACTTGATAGTAGTAAATTAATAGTTAAGAGGTTTAGTAAAATCACTTGGATCACAATACAGGGATGTAGGGAACTTTGATTAATTAAATAAAATGTGATGTTCGATAAGTTACGTGTCGAAATCTATGCCACTTTCGGTCTAAAAATGTGTAACTCTTAGTCACTGATAGAGGTGCTGTTTAAAGTTTTCATACAAATAATTTACGTATACGATAGCTAATGGTTTTACGTATAGCTAGTTATCAGAGCCACTAGCTCTAATAACAATAGCAATATAACATTTTTTTACTTAATGCTTAATATCTTATTTATTACTAGCTGACTGGAAGATCCTGTACTAACTATGAATATTGAGTTTTTTGTTTCTTATAAACATTCTGATAATAATTAATACAACAAAAAAATGCCGAAATCTGTTCATCCGTTTATGCGTGATGCGATGATCAAAGGGAATACGGATTTATATATTTTTATCTAAAATATTCATTTTTAGAATTGTTAAGGTACTACATACGCCAAACCCCATTGTTAGTTTAAGTTTAATTAATTAAAACTTAACATATAAATAAATAAAATGTCTGTATAAAAATATAAATAAGTGCTGCGATTTTAATATTAAAATGTATATGAATATGTAACTTCTTTTAATTTAATTAATTATTTGCACACCACAATAACGTAGAATATGTTGTATTCTTAAATATCTTTGTAACAACTTTTTAACACACATATTCCGCAAATAATTAATTTTTATTCAAAAATAAATATTAAAATGGACGTTTCGAGGAGTTTTGATAAAAATTCTGATGTAGAAAATATTTTTTCAAACTTATTTTATACAGTTCGCCTATGTGGTCTAGCGGTGCGACGTCGGCTTCACTTCTTAAAGTCCGGGTTCAATCCCCATGTTGGGCAATAATAAAAAACTAAAAAATGTGTTTTTTTTTAAATTTTCTTTTACAAATTTAGTTGCCCGGGAATGGATATGTGCCCGGTTGGCGATGGACTTGCCACCTATCACATTATGGGGCTTCAACTCTTCGTCTAGTCGTGACTCGTGGGTGCCCTGGTTGTGGCCTACCTCGTCCTAGGCTATGGGCGTGAAAACACTTTTTTCATTTTATTATTACTTTTTTTAGTTCGTTTTTAAAGAATTTGGGATATTATTTAATATGAATTTAACTATGATTTCAGGTTGTGTTTGCCGTAATCATACTTAAATATGTACGGCATTTATATAAGGAAAATTATTTCCAAAACCGTAGAAGATATTTGAACAGGTATCATTAAAAAAGCTGATGTTTGAAGCTATTTGAAGCACTTAACGGTTGCAGGAGCAGAAAACTTATAAATAAAGCTTCGGGACATTACCTTGCATAATATACTCCAAGCTCATAATGTAGACCAAGCTCCCGCATAAAGAGACTTCGTCTCACCTATCCATTGTCTCCCGTTATCAAATGCATGCACGTATTAAATGGCAGACCGTGGAGGTTGCATATTTTAGCAAGGCCTAACGTTCGATAAATCTTCGCCGGAAGCTGCATTAGCATAAGCCAACAACTATCACGTCCTGTCAGTTAGCACCTCGGTAGCTTTCCACAATGCACTCTCATACGAGTACGTGCTCTATCATTTTCTGCAGATTTTAGTACAAAACTGCTTCAACTTTTTTTATGATATTGGAAAGCAAACAAGCAGACGGATTTCCTGGTGGTAAGAAATTCATGCCGCCTAGAGATACCAAAGGTGTGTTGCCAGCCTGAGGTCGGGATTTTAGACCTCGAGCAAAAGTAGGTAAGTTTACCGGCTACCTTAACTTCCAAACCGGAACACATCATGACGTTATGGTGGCAGGAATTATTTAATTATAACAGTATTTTATTTTACAATCAACTTCAATAAGGAGAAGGTTGTCTGTTTTCAACTTTGGTTGTTAGTTTAGTTGTCTGAATTCGACTGTATTTTTTTATTTTTTTGTAAGTTTTTTAAGCGTTTACTCAACCAATAACGGTTATTTTGACGGTAAGCAATCATTTTGACGGCCTGTTTTGGAAAGATACGTCTTGATTCTGAGGTGGTCCCATTTTAGTTTTATCATGATCCGACAAGGGGTTTTTAAGTTATACTTTACTAGTGCATAGATTTTTCACTTAAGGAATTTAGTGTGAAGATATGTATGTATTTTCCACTGTCTTGACGACCTCGTCATTGATAAAAAGTTATTCAAAATATGCGCATTATTAAGTGTAACTCAAAAACTACTATAAAGATGTTGTAAAAGTTATAATGAATATATAAATAGTTTAAATCTTTTAAAATTTTCACATATACTTCTGTATTTTAAGGTTACAACAAAAGCTTTATGAATCAGACACTAGCTGTTTGCCCGTGACTTTGTCAGCGTAGAATAGTTAAAAACATTAGATAAAATTTCATCCTCTATTCAGGGAGTAGATTTAAAATTTATCCTTTGAACCCGTATCTTTAGCTGTATGTATGCCCAATTTCTATAAATTGTTTCAGCTGTAAGGTCGAGAAACAGCAACAGATAGACAGACATACAGACAGAAAATATTAATTAATGTTACGGTTAAAATTAATTTGTTAATTAGCTTCTGTAAAAACTAGAATAGGATGCTTGTGATAAGTTTCGAGGACGTCTCGTATGACGGGTTCACTAACCGTATAGCTCCACACAAACCACATCCAAGTTTTAGACATTAAACTTTAGTGTAACATAAAGACGTCCTCTTAGTACATGATATATATGTATCCAGACCTCTGCACGTAGGGTCTTAATGTTACCCCCATTTGGACATAATCATATACGACTATAAGGCTTTCATACACGAGTGATTAATAAAACTTTGCGATATAACACAAAGGTACAACTTTGAAAGAATTCAACACATTCAACATTAACACAGAAACTTTTAAATCTCATTTTGTTTGAAACAGAATCGTGTTTTAAAAGTGTTGGCATGAGAAAAGTATCCGTAACAAAGCTTTTAACTTTAAATACCGGCAAAATTAAATAAATGTATTATCAAGTGTTCAAAATGAAACAACTGATAAATGAATATTAAAATAATAAGGTTATAATAAAAGCGTTGGCAAAATCAGTAACAAATATTTTAACTTGAATTATCTTTAAAATTAATTAAAATGAAACAATAGATAAATTTCTAAATATCGCTTCTGTGGTCTAGCAGTCCTGGTTTTCGAACTTGACTTCTTGAGTTCCTGGGTTCGACCCCCGGGTCGGTCTGTAAAAAACTAGAAAATGTGTATTTACAGTTTTCCAATAAAAATAACGTTGCCCGGGATTTAATATGTGCCCTGTTGGCGACAGGCTTACCACCTACCACATTGTAGGACTTAGTGTGTTACGCTAGTCAAGGGTGCCTACCTCTTCGGGGTTATCTGCGTGAAGATAAATTTCTGTATACTTAATAATATTATTTTAAAAAGTATCTTCACGCCCATATCCCCAAAGAAGTAGGCAGATGCACAACCAGGGTACCCACGACTAGCCGATGATACTACGTCCCACAATGTGACAGGTGACAAGCCTATCGCCAACCGGGCACATATTCTATCCCGAGCAACATTTTTTTAGACATTCGGAAAAACCCAATTTTCTTTTGTTGCCCGAGCCGGAATTCAAACCCAGGACCTCATGTAGTCAAGTCCAACAACTGAACCGCTAGACCACAGAGGAGGAGGACCACATTCTCTTTAAAAACGAAACTTCAAAAAATTATTTAAGAAATATGTACCTGACGTTTCCATCAAATTTTAATGAAACTCGTTTTGCGTGACAATGAGACTTTGGTGTATAGAGGCGGCATAAATTCTTTGGATGATCACAACCTTTTTAACCACCACCCGTTAATCAAATATATTACATTGTGATATAATCACATGACATATATGATTCGCTAGTTTCTGAACATTCCATTTTATGTTTAATTTTGACCTTATTCTAATGAGCTGTAAAAAACGCTCGTGTGAATAACACCTAAGGGGTTGTTTAAACTTGAACGACCGCCAGACATCATTCCGCAACATAAGTTGTAATAATCCAACGCCAGTAGGGTAATGTTTGGCGTCAATAAACGTGACTAGTCCTTAGGATGAATTACCACAAAATTTTCGACCAAAATAGCGATGTTCGCTGAATTTGTAGCACAACGTGACTAATATTTTTATAGCTGCTTTTCAAGTTTATCGGGTTTACGTGATGATAAGCTACATCTTCAAAGAACAGATGCAACATCAACGTTTTACTCGACGTTTTAACAATGCATAAGCTCTTTACTTGAATGCCTATGTTGTACTTTTACACGACTTACCTATTCCTGCCGCCATAACGTCATGACATGTTCCGGTTCGGAGGTTAAGGTAGCCGGTAAACTTACTTTTGCTGGAGGCCTAACATACCGACCTCAAGTTGGCAACGCACCATTACCACCTTTGGTGTCTCTAGGCGGCGTGAAATTCTTACCATCAGGAAATCCGTCTACTTGTTTGCCTTCTTATAATTAAAAAAAAAAAAACTAAATAGGAGGAGGTTCTCAATTCGACTGTATCCATTTTTATTTTTTTTGTATGTTTGTTACGCGATTAATCCGTCGATTGCCAATCACTTTTTATGGTTCTTTTTTATAAAGGTAGGTGATGATTCCGAGGGTGTCCCCAATTCATCTTCTCATGATCCAACTAGTTGTATTTAATAATGTATAAATTTCTTACTTATTTTGACGACCTTATTATTGATCATTTTGTAGAAACATTACAGATACCATTTGCTGTTTTTCGAAAATCGAATCATCAAATCGCGACGTCGTACCTAACAAATGATAGTTTCTTTACTTCTTGACGTCGGTGCTTGGTGAAATTCCATTCTAGAAACAATTTATTAACTGCACTTGTACTTTCCACAATATATTTTTTATTATTATATGTGAGAAATTGTAGATTGCTTGAAATCCATCTTTAGAGTTACATTATTAACATTGGCTGTAAAAGTATACCTATTGTGAAAAGTGCAAGTGTAGTTAATAAATTGTTATCCCTAATAAATGAGTCGTTTTCGCAGATTTATTGCGCTTAATTGTTATTGATTAAGTGGAAATAATATACCTGGACTCGATATTTTATTTTTTGCCACTTTGATTTACGAATTCGTTGAATTACGGCCAATAGTTCTATTAGATTCGGTATAAGTTGTTATCTGTAAATTTAATCTATTTCTCATTAATTGCTGAGGATAATAGGTAATAATAACAAACAATGTTGAGGTCATATATTAAAAAAACAACAAACAACAACGAAAAGAAAATGTGGTATTTACAATTTTCTAAGAAAAAAATGTTCGGGATTGTGTATGCCCGCCGCCCGGTTTACGATAGGATGGCCACCAATCACATTATGGGACTTAGTGTCTTCGGCTAGTCGTGGCTGCCCTGGTTGTGCCTCTGCCTACCACTTCGGGAATATGGGCGTGAAGACACTTTTCTTTTTAAAAAACTTATGTACAGTGTAATATCCGGTTGAAATTTTAGACATGATTAAATATCATTACAATTTGAAATGCTACATAGAAATAGTTATTGAATTTTAAAAGAAAACCAAGTATCTTGACGCTCGTATCCTTGAAGAGCACCCAGGGCACCCACGGCTAGCTGAAGATACTAAGTCCTACAATATGAGAGGTGGCAAGCCCACATTGGCACTGGGCACTTATGTAATAGGCAATGTTGTTTTCAAAAGAACATTTTAAAACCCTTAGTACCCTTAAATTACCAATCATATATTTGGCTCATTGAATTGTAGTGCACCAAAAAATTTCGACATATTTTATCGATCTTAAATACTGGCCGTCGAAACAGCTCATCTTTGAGATGAGATCTTTGAAACGGTTACTGACTCAGATTATCCCTCCTTAACGTGGCTAAGGGAGATCCCTTACATAAAACGTTCCCTGCGATAGCAAATACCCATAAATACCCTTAAGGAGTCCGTTAACGGATTCTCATTAGCAGTCCTTGCCAATTTAGTCTACATGGACTATCCCTATTACGAATGTTTTAGTTATTTATTGTTTTTTTTATTGCATGGCAATATTAAAGATGGTTTCAAACTCAATTTAAAATTGCAAAAAGTTGATTTCTACCTTGATAGGTAAATCATCTACGTATTTTATTTATTTAAGTATTTTTACTTAGGTATTTTCTTTTGTTTATCTGGAGGTATTGAGACTACCTCGGGAGTATGTTCTTTCAAATACTAAATAACAAAATGCAGAAGCCGAACATACAAACTCCTTCTTTATCGAAGTCGGTAAACAATGGAGATTTTATTGAGTTCACATACGTTAAGATTTTATTACGAATGTTATGATTTATAAACGATATTCCTGTAAAATTTTATCTAAAGCTGTTCAGTATTGAAAGAGTAACGAATATCCATCCATTCTTTCAAACTTTCGCAATAAATCAAATCAAATGTTAGTAGGATTCTGCAGTAACTTTATATGTAATCTTTTATGATAGCACCGCTTACCAAATATGGTAAAATTAAACAAGAAAATACTTTGATATGACAAAAGATAATATTTAATTTTTATTTCAAAGACCAATTTAAAAATGAGGAACATACTACCCAGTTACAATTGTAAACAAAATATAATTCTGGAATTCAAAATTTTGAGTAACAGCTAAGAAGTCACCCACAAACACACAGACACACACACACACACACACACACACAAGCACGCACACATTCACGTCCAAACTATTACTCTATTTTTATTTGTGAGATTAAAAATCTAGTGTAAATAAGTTCTAAAAACAGTTAGTCGATCTTCCAGGAAGATAGACAGTTTAATTTGCCGTATGCCCTGTGTCCGAGAGCCAATCGATAAGGACTTGATTGGATCCAACCTATTGACAAGTAACTCGTTATAGAATCAGTCAGTGAATATGATAGTTTTGGCGCCATCTTGAATGAAGGTGGTCGTAATTTTTTTATTATTATTTAATTTCGTGTTTATATTGAATAAAATTGGATAATTTAGGTGGGAATTTGATTAATTTTGTTCAGTGAAAGTGCACAAATGAAACAATCATGAAAAAATTAGTGCATCGTCTATTTCCTCGCTGCCATCAAATCTTACTAATGAGCTCGAGTAACGAAGCCAGTTCTTTACTCAACAACCTGACCTGAAATAACTTTGTACATAGTGACAATGACTGTATAAGAATTAATTAACTTGACATTTGTAAAATAGTCGTGAAAAACGATCGAAAGCCATATTTATAAAAGAAGAAGAAGAAGAGTGAATATGAGTATGAATTTGCAGCCTATCTATAACTATACTAGTCTAAACTAATATTAAAAAAAGGAAAGATTTGATTTTTTGTTTGTTTGAAATTAATGGGCTCTGAAACTGCTGGACCAATTTTTTTCATGATATTGGAAGGCAAACAAGCAGACGAATTTCCTGATGTTAAGAAATTCAAGCCGCCTAGACACCAAAGGTGGTAATGGTGCAAGCAAAAGTAAGTTTACCGGCTACCTAATCCTCCAAATCGGAACACGTCATGACGTTATGGCGGCAGTCGTGTTCCGGATTGGAGCGAGAGGTAGCCGGTACACTTACTTTTGCTTGAGGCCTAACATCCCGGCCTCAGTTTGGCAACGCACCATTATCACCTTTGGTGTCTCTGGGAAGCGTGAATTTCTTACCATCAGGAAATCCGTCTGCTTGTTTGCCTTCCAATGTCATAGAAAAAATCTTTCTCGTAAACGGTATAAAAGTATCCTATAACCTTTTTCGAAACATAGAGTACCTACCAAATTTCGTTAAGATCGGTTTGTAGATTCTGCATTAATTACGATTGAGACACAGGCAGACAGACCTACAGATAGACGGACTAATATTTAAAAAATGAATGAAGATTTCCAATTTTCTAATAAAAAAATGTTGCTCGGGATTGGATATGTGCCCTGTTGGCGATAGGCTTGCTACCTATTACATAGTAGGACTTGGTGTCTTCGGCTAGTCGTGGGTGCCCTGGTTATGCGTTTGCCTACCCTTCGGAAAAAGGCGTGAAGATATTCACTAATACAGTTAGCTTTATATCTTGTGCGTGTTAATGTCACTGACCTAACTGACCTGACTAACCTAACAACTGGAGTGGTTTTGATGGAATTTTTCGTGTGTGTTCAAGAGGATTAGAGAATGGTTTAGATTCACAATTTGGTCCATTGGAAATTTTGTTGTAATTATTTAGTAATACCCATTTCGCGTGGTCATCGTATCACGCCTGAATGGAAGAAACAAACTCAGAAATTCTTTTTTGTTGCGTTATTCATTAACTGAAGAATGTAGAAGAAAAAACCGAGAAAGTTAAACTTAAAATGGGAAAAACACTGCTTCAATTCATACAAACTGTTAATGTCAAGCGATACGAAGTTCGCTGGATCGGCTAGTAATGTATACATTTTCTTTGAATTTTGTCTTATTAAAACTAGCTTTTAAACTATTAGCCATATTTCCTGGAACAGAGGTTGAAAGAGGTTAACAACTAAACATAACAGTCGCAATTATCACAGAGACCGTTGTACCGACTTCAATAAAACGTAACGACATGGACAAATGTTTGCGGAGCGTGGGTTCAATGGACTTGACAACGGTGGTAAATAGTTAGCGCTAACTAAATTAGCGAGTCGGGTGACATGGAACTAACTGTTACTAGTAGAAGCATTACATTTAAGCCCAGCTGCAATAAAATATTTTTAAAGTGAAACTTTTATTACATCGTTTCAATTTTTGGGTCTGGGGGGTTAAAATGTGCACTTTCGTCTCGGCGCGATCGCGTCGTTTCGCTTGGACGATGCGTTTCGTTTCAAAACGTTATCGTTTTTTATAAAGCTAGAACAATCATAACTTGAAGCGATATCGTGTAAACGAAGGGTAATGACCGAATTTGTATGGAAAAACAAAATTTTGTCTATGACGACACGACTTAAAACACGTAAATATCAAATTTGTTATTTGTCAATTGTCAACGTCTAACGTCTATCGCCGACGTCACGTTTTGTTTGGCTAGAACGTTCTACGCTTTTTGAGTTTGACATTTATAAGCGGCCCGAAACGAACGTTCGTTTCAAGACGACGGTGGTTCATTCTAACCCCCCTGTGTGTCGCATGTCGCGTGACGGTGACGTCAGAGCAGCCAAGGCCAATATGGCGGCGTCTATAATTTATAGTTATATATCAAGTTTCACTTTTACCGTGGTTTCATAAAACCACACAATCCTTTTTTTGTACACCTTTGAGGTCTAGTGGCTTTGACTACTGAGGTCTTGGGTTCAGACTCCAGATTTCAATTACCTATCTAAGATAAAAGATTAGGCTCTTTTAGATCTGTAACCAAGCTAACACTGTAACAAAACTATTTAGCAATAAAATGTATGTTTCTTCACGCCCATATCTCTAAAGAGGTACAACTAGGGCACCAACGACTAGCAGAAGATACTAAGTACCACAATGTGATAGGTGGCAAGCCTATTGCTAACCGGGTACATATCCAATCACAAACAATATTTTTTTTAGTGCGCTATCAAATTTTTGTTTGAAAATCGCTACCTGCAGATTGGTTATTAAAATTAGCGTTCATCATCTAGATGTAAATGCAAAGAGTCAGAAAGATACCATAACCTGCTTAAAGTCAACACCATCTTGGTATTTTAGATGACGTGTTTTTGTTTTCATCAGGAAAACTGTCTACTTAAATAAGTTGCTTTATATTTATTTTTTTAGAGACTAGTTTTATGTAAATAATTAAATAAACTGGAATGGGCCACCCTTTTAACTTAAAGGGTAAAATATAAGCAAAATCATATTCTGCGACCTACCGATTGTTTCTATAAAAAATCTTCAAAATCGGTTTAGCGGTTTCGGATGGGTATGATAACAAACACAGTAACACGAAATTTTTGAATATATAGAAGTAGTTCTGCAAATATTGACACTTCAGAAGTTTTACATAAGTATCCTTTTTGTTACAGGTAAAAACCATAACTAAGAAGATAACTGGCATGAAACATAACTAAAGGTTTTAGTCTTAAGGTACTCAGGTTACAACATTAAATAGTTAAAACTTTGCAAATTCAAAACATAAGATAGAAAGCTGGAATAACTATCAAAAGAAGATTAAAACAAAACAGTTTATTTAGATTTTATTTTAAAATTGACTTGACAGTATTATTTTCCAGTCCGGAGGGTAGAGTAGACCTACATAATTGGCCTAACAGTCCGGCTACAAAACAGTACATCCCATATACAATATCTATTTTACCTATAGGCCTCGGTTGTCTCTGAAGAGCTGGATATTTGTTTGCTGAACTGTCTTATTCTAAAAAAATAAGCAACATATTTCTCATAAGAAACCACTCATTCTATAAAAGTAATAATAGCGCATCCTAGCTTTGTACGGGTGGAAAAACTTTTATTCTGTTATACCTACATCTAAACCTTCCTCTTGTATCACTCCATCTATTAAAAAAACCGCATCAAAATTGTCAAATACTAGTGGCTCTTCCTCTGATTTGATCTCCTTAAATTGCAACGAACATTTGAACAAACATTCCAAAATACAACAATATTTTTTCATAAGCAAAAATGACTTCATATGAAAGTACATAGAATACATCAAAAGTTTCAACTGTGGGTTTCAAAAATTTGGGAAAAAACTGCCTATAACATACGGACTTACCGACAGACGGACCAAACAACTCTACTATGAGGCTATGCAATTATTCGCTCCTCTGGTATTTTCTTATAAAATCGGTAAGACTTTAAAACATTTTCTTTCACTAAGATGCTTTGACTTCGGAATTTTTAATCTAGTCTTTTAAAAACTAATATTGCAAGGAAGCAATTATTTTACCCGGCTGCAAATACGGAATATGTGTTTCGTGCGTCTATGTGCATATTTTGTATATTTGCACGATTTTAACGTCATTTTGTCTTTATCCATTCCTACTTCCACATTATAAATGCGCAATAAAGGGTGTTTTGAAAAAAAAGATCTTACTCTAGTTGTCTTATTAATAAACGTAGTCTAACGTAGGAGTAAAATTTATTGAAAACATTACACAAATCCAACTATCAGAAAAAATAAGTAAAAACTTTACTATTTATTGTCACAGTTACTATAATCTTTTATAATTTGAATCCGACGATTACAGTCATTTGTTTAACTAGCGGATAATTTAAGGGTTAGATTATAAAGTCAGGCGCCTCTACACAATGGACAGTCAACTTTGATAATTATTATAAGTGAAAGAGTGTGTATTCTTTTGTAAATTTGGTGCAAAATAAAGTGTATTCATTCATTCATTCGTTCATTCAATAGGTTGCTCTGCCCGATTTGGCTTGTCAAATGTGTAATACATGATTAATTACTGTTTATTAAATAAAGTCTAATAAATGCACAATAACTGTTTTGCTGTTTCATTATTTTCAATAGTTATTTTATGTTTTCTCTTTTTCTTTTCTTTCATTACTAAGCAGTGATATTGTTTAATGATAATATTTTAATTTCTGACGATTAAGGGTGGATTTCACCGTAGAATTTAAACGAAATCAACCTAATAACGCGAATTGTCTATTGTGAAGAATGTCAACCATATCAATTTTGTCGTCAAACAAATGTTGGTAATGGTTAAATATTTTATTAGTAAACTATTAAAGGTGGTAAGCAGATTCTCATGTGAAGGGTATAAGAATATTCTCAATTTTAAAAGAGTACTTGAAGTAGTTTATGGACGTTATCACAAACCGATAATTTAGCTCGTTTACACTAAACTTGGTTTTACAAATCTCGTTTTTTTATACGATCTTTGTAATGAGGCCTTAATTAAACTTTCATTTCAAAAGTCTTTTTAAAGATTGAATAAAATGTAAAGTATTTTTCACGTATAGCTCTCGGATATTGGAAGTATCTAAAGCTGCTCAAGTTACAGTAATCTTAATTTAAAACGATTTCAATGGTAGTTTGCAAGACGCGCCAAAGAAAAGTATATCGTACCGCCACGCTGTCTGCTTGAGTCCCTACTCGAATAAGAAGGGATGCGGCTTGCTACGAGAGCGGAATGGGAATAGTGTAACCATGTCAGAAAATTTTCCTAGGATTTCGGTATTATTTAGATGCTTTCTTTTTCATATACATATCACATAGTTTAAAATATGAAATCATTAGAAAGGACACCTTTACAAGATTAATTTAATGTACAAAAGTAAAAAACATGAAAGAACATGGATATCTTGTTTGTGGATAATAACTTAGCTGTTGGTTGATTTACATCATATTACGTAAGTATCATTATTTTATATCTCAAAATTACAAGGCAAGTAAGCTTGATACGACGATCTAGTTACTCGCCTTAAGTAAATAACTAGCTCTTAGACAAATATTGTAAATTATGCTTAATCAAGAAAATTGTTGATTTATCAAAGTTTACTGTGTAATGTGAAATCAAAATAACTAGAAGTAATACTATCTGTATTAAAACTATGTTGAACACACGAAATATTATGTTCCCATGCTCGGCATAGAAACCAAGCGCAAGCCGTGTCGATTAGTGGTTCTATTGTGTTTTCCTAGCCTTTTAATTACAAAAATATATATTTTGCCGCTTATTTATTTCAAAAAATAATATTCTTTTTCAGGTTTAGTTAATAAAAAAATCACTCGCTAAAGCTGGTACCTACCAAAAAAATTCCAATTATCTTTCTCAATACACACACATGTAAACAACTGTAGTGGATGTATTTTACCACCAGGAGAACCTTGTGCTTGTTTGTTGTCACGCGATAAAAAATAAAATACGTTACATAATCAGTACTTATTCTACTGTAGTACTTAATAGTAGTACTTTTCTTAGTACTAAGTCAAATATTATAAGTAAAAGACTGTGTATTGTTTTTAAATTTTGGTGCACAATAAAGTATATTCATTCTACATACATTAATTCATAATTTCATTCATTCATTCACACATTCATATTTATGTTGATTTGTTAGTCTAGAATTCTTGTAAGAAATAACATCAAGACTGATTAGCGTGTATAATCAGGACTTTAAAACATATCATCTGGTAACCCTAAATGGCGAAGGCATTGCCGTGAAAGCTTCGTCTCGTACAATAGCGCGTTTTCACTTCATTGCTTTTCTTTGGATCTTTGAATGAATTTCAGTATCCGTTCAAATGATTTCTGAAAGACCTTTAACATTTTTAAAGTTATAGAGAAAACAAAAGACAATTTCAGCTTTAAATTCAATATTTTATAAAAATTTGTAGATTTTATACCGGCTTTGTTTTTATTTGGCGTGGGCAAATGTTGCTTTAGAAAATTAAATTCTCTTATATTTTGTTTGTCGTCGGAAATATAAATACCTCTTTAATAATTTCAGTTCTTTGAAATCAGAAACAAAACGTATCGAGTTGTACATAAACTAGGTCGGGTTATTAAGTATCATATAGTCGTAGTTGTTTCAAGCCCATTTTTCAAGGGACTACAATTGAAGTATTTTAAATACTGCATTTCCGTATTGGCCGTATTTAAAAGTTTTTCACTTCCTTTCAAGAATCGTTTTAGAGAAATCATTCTGAGGAATAGAATGGACAAATGTATGTTTAATTCTGGATTTTCAATACCAAATTTAGTCAAAGGTTTAATGGATTATAATCACTACATAGTATAAAACAAAGTCTCTTCCTCTGTCCCTATGACCCTTTGTATGCTTAAATCTTTAAAACTGCGGAACAGATTTTAATGCGGTATTTTTAAAAGATAAAGTGATTGAAGAGTTAAGTATATTTTACCCATTGAAGCCGTGGCGGGCGGCTAGTTACATTTATATGTAGACTTTTTTGTGATATTGGAATTCAAACAAGCAGACGACATTCCCTGATAGTAAGAAATTCACGCCGCCTAGAGACACCAAAGGTGGTATTGGTGGGTTGCTAACCTAAGGGATGTTAGGCCTCAAGCCAAAGTAAGTATATCTGCTTACTTACCCTTCAAAAATTACCCTCATGAATGTCATCCAAACTTTAAGACATAACTGGATAGAAACGTTAGAATAGGTTGTACCGTGTGCTACGGTCGCGTATCACTTATAAACATTTCTCTAAGTTAGACTTTGTAGAGCGGTTTAAAACGTGACAGACCACGCTCTAATCCATATAAAACCTTTTTTGCTGCGCTGAATAAAAAAATGCACATTGAACGTTATACACCTTTTGGCATACTTTACTGTTATTTAGCATTTACTTTATGTTTTGTATTAATGATTGTATTTTTCATTTCTAAATATTGCTTACCCTCTCTAATCTAACAGCTTCTCTTCGGAAAGGCTTGTGAAGTCAACTAACAAAGTCAAAATGAGAGAGTATATATCTTCAAACCCATATCCCTGAAGGTTTATCAGCGATAAACTAAAAAGTATTAAATAAAAATGACTACGTTATAAAAAACTGAATTTAAAAGTAAGTAATTATAATCATTTCATATGAATTTATACTACCTATTATTTATATGTCCTATTTACTAATAGATTTGAAGTCGTTGCCAAGCATTAAACTAATAATTATATCATAAGCAAGTATTAAATTGTCAAGCTCAACCTATTCCAACCTATTCAACCTTGTCCAAATCATCAGGAAATTTGAGGATCCACGTCTTTTTTGCGTGTAATTAGCCCGTTGTGCAATAATCTGACATTCTTAATAATTATATTTTCAAGCAAAAAAAATAATTAGATAATCCTACATCCACACCTACATACAGAGATTTCATACATAATGGAGGTGCTTAATCGGTACAGGGTATCTCTCATACCTTAATTTGACCCGCTTGAGTTACTGCAATAATCCCTTCTTGAGCTTCGCTCTTATAAAAAAATAGCTTGGCCCTATTAAGAAATCAAACTGATTCTCCTCCGAGGCATTCAGACAGGCGTTTAAGTAATTCTTGTCAGCTACAACCCTTCTGTGGTCTGTGCTTTGGATGGTTTCACACGTCAAGTTACTGCCAGATGCACTGCTCTTGGCAGCTGAAATATCAGGCATCTGGAGCAGCAATAAACACTTGGTTTACAGTAATCAATATTGCTAGATTGTTCCACCGGTGCTGTCAGTCAGACTTGATATTAGTGTTCTGTAATTATGTATCTGTAACCTTGACCTCTAAGTATATCCCTATTTCTATGATCTGTAATCGCCTCTGTGGTTTAGCGGTCCGGCGTCATGAGGCACCGGGTTCTATCCCCGGGTTGGGCAACAAAAAAACAAGAAAATGTAAATTTTCAATTTTCTTATAAAAATATGCTGCACGGGATAGGATATGTGCCCGATTGGCTTGCCACCTATCACATTGTGGGACTTAGTGTCTTCGGCTAATCGTGGGTGCCCTGGTTGTGCCGCACCCTACCTCTTCAGGGATATGGGCGTGAAGATACTTTTTGTTTTAATTTTATATATGTATCAGAATTGATACAACTTTTCCTTCTTTGTCACATTTATTGTCTGTCCCTGTTTGCTCCTTGTCTATCATAGTACGCTATTCAAGGGCGTCTCCAAGAAGGGTAAGAGGAGCAGCTGCCTTCCTCTAGAAATTCTAAAAAAGTTGACAAATAAAGCTAGCAGTGTTATGTCTTTTATTTGATTTGTTTGATCAATTATTCGAGTTCTTTTACTACTTTGCTACAATTTAAGCGGGAAATGAAAAGCAAGCTAAAAAGTCGAGGGCGTGAGGATCCCGACTTAACCAACAATTCATATTTTTCTCAATCTCCGTATAAACTTGACCTTCTCTAGACTATCAGTTGGTGACCCTCCTAACGCTATTGTCGAACTCGGATTGGTGGGTTGGGAAGTGGGCAAACTTATGCTTTTATTACCAAAACTGTTGGTTTTTAAGCACACGGCTCTCCTGACTTTAAGCGACAACTATAGCCAATATTATCACGCGAATTATTTAAAAATTTTTTTTAGAAAAATATAAAAACACGTTTCATTTTGTTTTCTTAACGGAGGATCGAACCGGAGACCTCGTGGAAATAAGTCATCGAAACGCTACACCACGTAGCGACTATCTTATACAGCAAAAAGACGCAAAAAGAGTAACTTTCAGCGTTCGTTTAATATTTTCGTGAGTTTATGTACGGGCCGTACAATAACGTGTCCGGGGGCTTTGTTTCAATTTCCCCGGGGGCAAATTGAAAGGAGCGAACAAAGCTGGAGACCATTTGATAGCGTTGCATATTTTAGACAGTTTGAATTGTTTGTTGTGACCGGAAACTCCCTCCTGTGTCTTCAATGTCGAAAACGTAGTTTAATATTTTTGGCAAAACTTTTTCTTTAACTCGAGAGTTCTTTAAAGCTTTTGTTTTTTTAAAGGTTATTCAAATTCGCTAGTTTTAAAGGTTTATATAAAACTAGCGGCCCGCCCCGGCTTCGCACGGGTATAAAACATACATTTAAACCTTACTCTTCAATCACTTTATATATTAAAAATACCGCATCAAAATCTGTTCCGCAGTTTCAAAGATTTAAGCGTACAAAGGGACATTGGGACAGAGAAAGCGACTTTGGTTTTAAAATAGTAATAATATATGGCTTTGCTGTTTCGCTACCACCACACGTGTGTTGATTAAAAAAATATATTCATTGTTATTTGCTTTTCTACTATACAATTTTAGTGTTTATTGTCATACAAGTAATCCATTTATTTTATTGTCTAGTTGTTAATGTATATATTGTTTACCTTTATGATACCATGGTTCAAATGTCGTAAGCTTTGAAAAGTTTAACATTTTTGCTTAGTGTTTTCCTGAATTCAATTACAATTTTAAATTGTATTTGATATTTTCATCCTCAGCGCTTGGTAAAACTTCTAAATGTTCATATCTTTAAATGAAGAAACACTTGTTCTGTTTTACGTATCACTTACAATTTATTGTGTTGTAAATTACCGACCGGTTTCGCTTATAGCAGCATCAACAGGTCTAAAACTTATATAAGATATGTAAAACAGTACAAGTGTTTCTAAGGCTATATTCATAGAGAATTGAGGTGGAATAGTTTTCGGTACTCATGCGCCGATTCCTCCTACTCTAGGAGTGAAATGACCGGAACATTCGTTTTGAGATTGTGTAAAGTCACCTTTACGATCTATTTTCTGTTTCACACTTAGTGCTGTCACGTTCTTCACTATATAGTACTCGTATATAGGGATAGGGACACCATGTCCCTTCGTATGCTTAAATGTCTAAAACTATGCAATGAGTTTCGATGCGGTTTTTTTTAATAGATAAAGTGATTGAAGAGGAAGGTTTATATGTATATTTTATACCCGTGCGAAGCCGGGGCGAGCCGGTAGTATTTTTATAAGAGGCAAACAAGCAGACAAATTTCCTATACATCGGCACCAAAGGTGACAACAGTTCGTCGTAAACGGCGTTTAGTCATTTTATTTGCGGATTGACTGATGATGACGGTGTTTAGTTAAAATTTAGAATTTTAATATTGAACGAACAACACGCTTTACGTGGATGACGTGGTAGTGTGTTATGTTTTGAAGATACAATTTCAGACAGTGTTTAATTTAACACCTGTTCAACGAGTGTTCAAATTGTTAGGTATTAAGATGATTACTATCTTATTAATAGACACTGACTAAGGTACTCCAAGGTTTAAGTTGGCGTTATAGTGTTTATTTTAATGCAACAAGGACAATCATCAACGTAAATGTTGCAGTGTTTTAAGTCTGTAAATAAGACGGAAGTCGAAACAACTATCAAATAATTTTAATTTTTAATTCATTGAACTCTAAAAAATCAAACTTAACGAAATTTGCGATATTAAAACAAAGTTAAACACAAAAAGCGATTTAAAGAAACTCAAACAAAGGAGTATACCTAATGGCCGTAATAGCCCCATTACACATGAAGTCTAAAAGGCGCTTAAACCAATAGGATGGAACAAATAATTTAGAAATCCCGTTCACATTTTCGTTTCAAACGCTGAAACCCGACCGTGTTTTGCTTTTAGGATTATCTCCGGTAGGTAAAAGTACTTTTTTAAGTCGTGTTTTTTCTCTCGTCATGCAAAACGGGAGCGCCTGCTTTCTCACTGCGCTTTAGTTTCTGAACGCCTTTAAATATTCAAAACGACATTTTACATTTATGCGAGATCGTGTTTGCAGCTCGCACTTAATATTTAAAGAAATTTTATTACTCGAAAGTGTAAACATATTTTAAACTAGCTTTTATAACCGACTTCTAAAAAGCAGGAGGTTATATGCTCGACTCTTATATTTTTTACTAGCTGTTCCGGTGCCCGTACAGTTTGTATGGGAACAATTAAAATGTCGTTTTTCCTAGTTTCCTCGCTGTTGTACGGAATAAAATGTACCTAATGTCTACCTATAACCTACCTCTCCATCAATTTTTAGCCTAATCCGTTTAACTATCACGACTTTCTTATGTATATATAAATGATTCATCTTTCAAAGTTTATTCGTCGAGTTTTCATTGTTTTTAAGATGTATTCTGCTATTCGGGGCGACGACAAATCCAACGAATCATAAACCATGAAAATTGGTGGATTAAAATTAATCTATCTTCAAAATAAGTTGTAATGTATGAAGCTTATCAAACACCTAAATAAGTAAAATATCTACTTAAAGTATAATTTAGTGCTGTGATTTGAATGTTAAAATATATCTAAATATATAATTTCTTTAAATTTAATTAAATAAATTCACAAAGTGGTAGAATATGTTGTAAGCTTGAATATCTTTTTAACACACATATTCCGCAAATAAGTAATTTTCATTTTTAAAACTCCACCAAGCGTCGACTATAATAATAAAACTATTATTTTAGGTAACGTTATAAAAATGTTTCTTCCCATAAAACCTAGTCTCAGATAAACGACGGTGTGGTTTATGTTTAATATGATGTATGTCGGCCATAAGCGTGTAATGTTTTCTGAAGACGACATGAAAAGATGTTAAGGGCCTAGTTCAGCACCACATTACTCTGAGAGAAGCCGCTGGAGGGCGGGCCACGACCCAAGCGTGAGTTCGTAATGGCTACTTACCTGTATTTTGCCCTCAGACACTACATAAAGAGTTTCATGTTATGAGTAGTAATGCTCACATGGTTTTCTTTTGGTTTTATAGCTTTACATGAAGCTAGCACATTCTTTATCCGGATATTATAAATGCGAAAGTCTTTCAGTCATCTTTCGAGGATAAACTGTAGCACCGATTTTGATAAAATTTTATGTGCATGTAGGAAACAGAGGCTACTTGTTTTTCAAAAATCAATTTCCAATCAATATGTGCGTATGAAATACGCATATTTGATAACAGCGAAACCGCTAGGCAATATTATGTTATATAACATAGATGTCACATTTATGAGGTAAAGGTTCGTAGAATTAGAAGCTTGACTTGACTTGACTTAAATATTATGCTCCTACGGCGCAATTTTCGTAAAAAGGGGCCCAAAGTTTTAGCATCACATATTAATATATAGACACACACCTTTTGGCTTTGCCCATGCGAGGCTCAAAAACTATGGTTCCTAAGAAACGAGTCGTTTTACTTACGAACGGTAATTTTCTTACGAATAGTAAGATATCCAACTGCAGTCGCTCGTCGATAACTGTTTAACTATGAGAAACGCTTCGTTACTTTAAGACAAACTACGACTGCTTATATTTACGGGTTAACTTTTGTATTGAAATGCTAAATCTATGTAGAACCCTTAAATTGAAGTCCCAAAAATAGGTATTTTTTTGTTAGAGTTAAGCGAAAAACCACACTACTCTTATGATGGTAGGAGACAATTGTGATCTATAGGCACCATAGATGTGACAGATGCGTAGCTGCACTGAAATGAAATGCCTATTGTGGAAGTCTACAAGCTACTTTGCCCTCCTGACCGGATCATGTTAAAGGCAGGAACAGGTAAGGCGGTTGATCCCTACCTGTTCAAATAGCCGTACACACTACCACAAGTGGTCGCGCTGATAATGACCTTTTCCTACCTATAAAATTGCCATACCTAAATCATTTTTAAAAATGATAGTTTAACCTTTCAGAATTCCATACCTGTCAAAAGTTATAATTATTTAAACAAGGATTTATTTAAAGTGATTTGGACGAAAGTGCTTGACATCGCTAATCCCATTACAGCTGGCAACACAATCAATGGTGTTCAACTCATTTGCATCTAATTACTATTAATGAGTGTTTATTCAAGATACCTTTCATAGCTACATTCCATATTTCATTACTGAAGTACTATTTTGTTTATCAACGGGAAAGTTTATTTCCTGATGATAAAACTTCTTCTTTTATAAATATGGCTTTCGATCGTTTTTCACAACTTATTTAGCGAATGCCAGGTCAGTTAATTCTTATACAGTCATTCGTCACTATGTACAAAGTCATGTCATTAAATATACTTTGCGGTATTATCTATATGATTATTTCATTTGTGTACTTTCACTAAACAAAATTAATCTAACTCCCACCTAAATTAACCAATTTTACTTATTATAAACACGGAATTCAATAATAATGAAAAAATGACAACCACCTTCATTCGCGATGACGCCAAAACTCGATAAAACTTTTTGTATACGTTTTTAAATAACTTTTATACTTCTCAACAAATGCACTTTGAAGTGCATAATTTGATTTCTTTTGAAAAAAAAAATACCAATTCGCGACGTGGTACCCAATGAAATAGTTAGAGTCGGTTTTTGCACTTTTACTGCGCCCAATAATATATAAACATAACTTCGTTGATTAAAACCGACTACAAACCTAAAAAATAATAAAAATTTAATATTAATGTATACTACCTATTACTTATATGAGTTATTTACTAATTGGTTTGAAGTCGGTGCCAAGCCTCATACTAATAATTATGTTACAAGTAAGTATTAAATTGGATTGGCACCGACTTCAAACCTATTAGTATATGACACATGTAAGTAATAGTATACTATTATTATTTAATCTTTATAATTTTTTACTTTTTAATTTTCATGTCGGTTTTATTAAAGTAGTAATTTTTATTAAAAACATTTTAGTTTATTGCTGATATGATTAATTTTATTAAAAATAAACACCGGGATCGGTGGAAGTCGGTAAGAAACATGCTCAAAAAATTAAAAGTAATGGGCCTACCTGAATCAAATATTTATATGACCAAAACGAAACTATTACCCATCAAACAAAAAACACGAAGAAAACACGAAGAAATCGGTGCACATACACAAAAAAATACTGGCCGAATTGAGAACCTACTTGTTTTTTTTGTGAACTCGGTTAAAAAGTGAGTTTTATTATATGTAAGTCCCAGTTGTTGACTCATAATTCAAAACAATAAAAAGGAGATAATGGTAAGCCAGCCAATTATGATTGAGGCAAATATACATCTTGTGCCTAAATATTGCAGTCAGAGAGGAAGCTTTAGTTAGTGTTTGTGATTGAGTTCGGTACGTTTTACACCAAGTAAATCAACTAGCAAAGGTTTGTTGAACGAGCATATCTTTCATCGATATTGTAACATATATGTGTGAAGCTTTATGGGAAATGTGTAAAATCGTGACATAGAGTGTAATAACTTTCAGACAAACACACACGCCCATGCACACACACACGCACACGCACGCACGCACGGGCATTGGGATTGGACATGTGCCCGGTTGGCGACATACACATTGTGGGAATAAGTGTATTACGCTAGTTGTGGGTGTCTACCTGCCGGCATCATGGGCGTGAAGATACTTTCCTTTTTTACTGACATTGGATTTCTAAGATAACAAAACGTTGAGTTCGTTTTAAAAATAAAAAATATTGATTTTGTATTGATGAAAGTGTAGTATTGATGCTCATGTAGCCTGAATGGATGAAGATAAAGTTATAACACAGGCTGCTGAAAGTTAAACTGTCAATTAGTTGGAGTTTAATGACTTCCGTAACTTAGCTACGAAGTTAACTCAGTTAATGTACTGCGGTCATAATGTAATAACTTTTTGAATGAGATTGTTTATTGGATATTCTCTGGTAAGATATTTATTTGCAACTTGCTTTCAGCTGACGAAGGGAAAATTAGTTTCTAAGCGACTTAATAAAAAGTAGATTTTATGTTAGATGTCTATATTTTTTTTATAGAACGAGTTTTTAAGGTGATCCAATTGACATTAAGTTTATATCTGATGATGGTATCAGGAAATCGGGAATAATACATTTTTTTTGACATTGGAAGGCATCAAGCAGATGGATTTAATGATGGTAAGAAATTCACGCCGCTTAGAGACACCAAAGTTGGTAATTGTGCGTTGCCAAACAGAGACCGCTATGTTAGGCCCCGAGCAAAAGTAAGTTTACCGGCTGCCTTATCCTCCGAACCGGAACACGTCATGACGTTATGGCGGCAGGAATAGGTAAGGGGTACCAATCCGGGAGAGTCGCTGCGAAACTCTACCACCTAGTCAAATGTCACGGTGTTAGTGACGGTAAGCCTATGCTCGCCTTTTACGAGCTGCCTGGCACAGGAAGGCAGATGGTCAATTGTTAGTGTACTTATAGGAAGCAATATTGATATTGAACTCGGTTTAACCATACCAGTGCTCGCCCTTTCGAAATTCGACCATAAAATTTTAATTATTAAATAAATAGACAAATAATTGTTCTAATAAATAAATAATTAAATATAAAAATTCCTTTTTCTTTATCTCTAAAGTTAATATAAAAATGTTTTACTGAAATGTTAATAAAAGTAGAAGTTTATAAGTCTTGTAACTAGATAAATATATGTACCTACTTCAAAAGCTATATTTATACATAGAATATATAGCGCATTTTACCAAAATTAATTCTTTTTAAATTTTATGTGTCTTTTTGTTCCGACTAATCTCTAAAACGGATGGAACGATGTCGATAAGTTTCGCTGACAGGTACCTGATGCAATAAGGAGTAACTTACACTTTTATAATTAAAAACTTTTTTGTTAAATTTCCCGCGAAAGAAATCACGCGCACAGCAACTACCAAATTAATGTTTTAATTTTTATGTCTGTCTGTCAGTTGGTTTCGGTTAATCTCTGAAACGGCTGAACCGATATTAACGGGCCTTTCACTAGCAGATAGCTGATGTAATAAGTAGAAACTTAGGTTATTTTTGTAATAGCTTGTCTTTGAGTGTGATGTTTTATTGATATTCGATGCGGTAAAATACTCAGTTTGTTAGTTTTAGCTGACTTTAAGATGTTTTGGGACGCTTAAAGTGTTATTATACAGCACGGCGAAGACAAATTTCAACCTTAGTTATTTTTAACTGAACCTAAAATGGGTGAGGTTAACAATTCGACTAGTTATTTATTTGTGTATTTCTTAAACGATTGCTTGGCCAATAATGAGTAGATTTTCATGGGTCTTTTCTAGGTTTCTGATCCATTTCGGATTTCCTGGCTTCATCTTCTTACTACAGGATCATGACGAAATCATGTCGTGGTAATGACATTAATGTCAGATTTTTGCAATTTTACTGCGCTTCTATCTAATATTATAAGTGTGAAAGTTTGTTTGTTTTGGATGTTTGTCCGTCAATCACGCAGAAACTACTAAACGGATTTTGATGAAATTTGGTATACGCACAAGGTATGGGCTGACTTGGGTGGTAGAATACTTTTTATCCCAATTAAATACTCCCTTGGGATAAAATAGGAATAAAATCGGATCGGAGTCATACCAGCTAATGGTTTTAAAATATACAAAGATGCTTATAGAAGAGAAACCTTTAACCGTATTTATTCGTCTCTAGAGGAAACGTGCGAGTGCTTTCAACTCAAGATGCAGTTGGGATATCCTCTGAATATTTTAAAAAGTTCGGATGTTTGATGCACTAAGTAGTAAATATATTACTTTGCAGAAACTGTTTAAGAGAGTATTATCACGCCCACATCCCCAAAAGGGTAAGCAGAGGCACAACCAGGGCACCCAAGACTAGCCGAACACACTGAGTCCCACAATGTGATAGGTGGCAAGTCTATCGCCAGCCGGGCACATATCCTATCCCGAGCAACATTTTTATTAGAAAATTGGAAAAACAAAATTTCTTTTAGTTGCCCGACCCGGGATTCGAACGTGTGACCTCATGCAGTCAAGTCCAACAACTGAACCGCTAGACCACAGAGGCGATAGAAACTATTTGAGGTATAGTAAATACTAAATTTTCTCTCTCGCCTAAGCCGCAGTAGCCTAGTGGTCTGGTGTTGGACTTGTCTTCATTAGGTACCTGGGTCGGTCAATAAAAAGGATAGGTATGTGTTTTTTCCTATAAAACAAAGCTGCCAGAAATTGAGCAAGTACCCTATAGGTTGGCTACATATCACGTTGTGGGTCTTCTCACCGCAATCAGAGACGTCAATTATATTTAAATCAATCATTAAGTCATAATTTTAACAAAATTTTTAGATTAAACGTTAAATGACGACTCATTGTGCGCTCTTTAGTGTCTTTGGCTAGCAGTGGGTGGCCTAGGTGGTTACCTCTGCCTTTAGAGATTTAGGTGTGAAGACACGTTTTTATTACCCTGAGGAAAAAAATCATCTTCCCTAGTTAGAGAACTACTACTAATCTCTCTTGTTTAAACCTTTGGAGATTCAGGTGTAAACACACTTTTTTATTACCCTGAGGAAAAATTCATCTTCCCTAGTTGGAGAACTACTACTTTAAATCTCTCTCATTTCAACCTTTTTATATTAAAGGCAGCGTCTGTAAAGGAAGAGAATCTTCTTGTGTATTGAAACTGTTTCCATTCTTTGTACTTGGTGAAATTTCACTGTGTATTTTTATATACGGAAAACACTTGTACTGTTTCACGTAATTTTATTTTATTAAAAGCATAAAAATGCTTATGCCAAGTGATTATTTTAGAAAAAAATATATTAAATGAAAAAGTTCAAGTGTTTTCCATATGTAAAGAATATCCTTGATCACGTAACACTTTAGCGACTACCTTAATCTCTTTTGAAACACTGCACGCTCTTGTCGTATTTAGGCTCGGAAGAAGTAAGGTGGCGGTATCATTACTAAAGTTTAACACTACCAGTCTGATTTAAAATCCTTGTTGGTATAAAACCTTCATTAAGTACCTAATCTAATGAAGAAAAAAAGGTATATTCACGCCCATATCGCCGATAGGCAGAGGCATAACCATGGTGGCAAGCCTATCTCCAACCGGGCACATATATCCAATCCCGGGCAACGTTAATTTTTCAAACCCGGGATCTCAAGAAATCAACGGACAGCTAGACCACAGAGGCGATCTAATAAAGAAAATCGAATTATTTTTAATCAAGTTATTTCCAAGATTGAAAAAAAGTAAAAAACTAAATTTCTTTCATAAAAAAGATAGTTCTTCATAGTTTACCAGTTCTTACAAGTAATTTAATAGACTCCAGTTATGCTTAGAGCTTTATTTAAAATGCTAATGAAGTTTTCTACGCTTAAGGAGATTGTCTAGCGAGCTTTCCACCAAACACAGCAAAAAAACATTTTCTGTCAAAAGGTATTTTTCATTTAATTACAACATTTATAACGATTTTAGTTATAACTTAATAGAGATATATAGAAACTTAGGATTTTAATGACAGTTTGTTTAACATTAACAAATACATGTAAACTTATAAAAAGAAAGTTGCGCTTATAACTGAGTAAAAGTATCATCACGCCCACATCCCTGAAGAGGCAAGAGGCACAACCAGACTTAGGAACTTTTAAGAAAAGAGCGTACTTATTCCTTAAAAGTACTCATACCAGAACACCTGGTGTTGCGGTTGTCCGTGGACGGTAGTGATCACTTTTCATTGGGTAACCCACTTGCTCATTTGCCTCCTCTTGTATAAAAAACTGTCGGGATCGGTACTAAATAGTATTTGAAATAGAAAAATGTTATTTTAAATATATATTTCATTACCATCTCCTTGCCTTACAATCCTCTTAATATTTTAATGCCGGTGTAGTCCTTACACTAGAATATGTAAATTTGTAGAAATATGTAGTTTTCGCTTTCATAAGTCTTACATGGTACGAAGAAAACTAAATCTACTTTATCGCACAGGAGTAATTTTATTGCCGAGGAGAAAATGTAGCGTTTGAAATTGTTGGTTGTGAAAACATACGTATTCACGAGCTTCTGTAATTTTATAATACATATTATGTAGTTTTCATGTCTTCAATATTATGAAGACTGAATTTGTCATGTTCTGATGAATATAAATAATCATTTAAGATATTTTTTGCGGCTCCGAGGACTTTATCTTTAATACAAAATGCGAAAATGTATCTCAAACCAGAAAAAGTGGCAACATTTGTCTAAAGACTTTACCAAGAATTTTTGCTATCACTGTATCCTTTGTCATATTGTAAGTTATGTAGTATATATCTAAATATCTACTTATATTCAAATTGTATATTTTTTTATTAATTTTGTATTAAATTTAAGTGCTGTTTCAAGGGTTATCTAGCGGTTTTCGCTTACCTAAGACCGCCTTTGTGCGTTAATCTTTGAGTATTAAGTTGGTTTAATACACAAAGGTGTTAATCATGTGAATATGTTGTTAGTGTTACAACCAAAAAACTGGTGCTAAGGTGTTTGATTGGTTTCAACAAATTTCTTTCATTCATTCATTCGTTTGCTTGTTTGTATTGCAATTATTTTAAAGCTACAAAATGTAGAAGCACAGTAAGCAACTGAAATATGTAAGCAGCTTTCGTACTTAATTTCTATCAAAGCCGTATGCACAAAGGTTGAAACATGTCAATAGCGGTTCAGATCCGGTGATTTACGTCCTTACTATTATTATAAACAGAAAAGATTGTCTGTCTGTCAGTTAGTTAAGCTTTCACGACTCTAGCGCTTAACTAATTCTAATGAAATTTAATCTGCATAATTTTGTAGACCCCAGTTCCGATATATACTACTTTTTCCAAAAATCAATCCCCAATAGACTACAAGGGAGATGAAAGTTTGTGTCAAAATTTGTTCGACGCTACCATATTGTAAACAGTTAGTAGGTATTACATAAACCCTATAATAACATATTCAATGCTACGTAAATCATGCTTTGTAGTCGTC
Source organism: Calephelis nemesis (assembly GCA_002245505.1). Taxonomy (NCBI): domain Eukaryota; kingdom Metazoa; phylum Arthropoda; class Insecta; order Lepidoptera; family Riodinidae; genus Calephelis; species Calephelis nemesis. The sequence goes on from NJDD01000009.1 coordinate 190,557, forward strand.
AGTGTTTAGGTGGCCACTCGGGTGACCTCGGCCTACCTCGGTCGGTCAAACACAGCGACCAATTTGTCGTTAGGATTAGCCTTCATTAGGATAACAAACAAACAGACGATATCCTGTGCATCGCGGTCAGAAGGATAATTTACAATTGATGATTATTACTACAGACAAATCCAATTTATGTGCTTTTAAATTTATTTAAAAACCGACTTTTTATGATATTGGAAGGCAAACAAGCAGACGGATTTCCTGATGGTGAGAAATTCACGCCACCTAGAGATACCAAAGGTGGTATTGGTGCGTTGCCAGCCTGAGACCGGGATGTTAGGCCTCGAGCAAAAGTAAGTTTACCGGCCACCTTACACTCCGAACCAGAACACGTCAACGGCAAGCATTGGACGTTATGGCGGCAGGAATATGTAAGGCGATGATACCAATCCGGGTGAGCCGCTGCGAAACTCTACTACCTAGTCAAATGTCACGGTGCTGGTGACGGTAAGCCTATGCTCGCCTTTTACGAGCTGCCAGGCAGGAAGGCAGATGGTCTATTCTGCAAAGGAGAAACAACACGGACGGACCAACACGGGGAAAAACTTCAATAAGTAATCTAAAGAATCGCTTCAGAAATGACGGAGACATCGATTGTTAAACATAAAACATAAATAGGTATCAAGTACAATGTAATAAAAATTTAAATTTCACGTAAAATCTTATTCAAAGACGGATCCAATAGGATTTCACGATTTTCTTGGATACTGTTTAAACAGTTAACACGTTCTGAACCATAAAACCCGGAATTACTTTCCACTGGCAATATGGCCCTCCGCAATGCGCGAATGCTGACTGTTATAAATCGGCTTACTGAGTAAGGCCCCATCCCAAAGAATATGCATTTTATTGATTGAACTATATTTTTTATTATAGTTTAGTTAATAATTTAAAATTCGAATACATTTTTTTATTTCTAATCACTACATAGTATAAAACAAAGTCGCTTCCTCCGTCCCCATGTCGCTTTATATGCTTTACTCTTTAAAATTACGCAACGAGACTGAACTGAGAAATTATGCAAATGGGTCACTAGTTTTTTCGACGGAGCGCAGCATTAAGGTCGTTGTCGACGGCATGTTCTCGGAGTCCAAACTTGTCAATGCTGGTGTTCCCCAAGGCTATGTGATTTCTCCTACTCTGTTTCTTCTGCATATCAATGACATGTTGCAAATTAGTAACACTCATTGCTATGCGGACGACACTACTGGGGAAGCCTTATACTTTGGCCGTCATAATATATCTCGGGATCTTGTCATTGAGAGCCGGAACCAACTTGTGTCTGAAATTGACAATCTTCTGTCTGAAATTTCGATTTGGGGTCAGCAAAATCTAGTGCAATTTAACCCTAGTAAGACACAAGTTTGCGCGTTTTCCGCTAAAAAGATTCCCTTCGTCGCATCTTCTCGATTTGAGAACGTTTCCCTTACTGCCACAGCCAGCATTGGTATACTCGGCGTTGACATTTCGAGTAATGTTCAATTTCGTGGTCATCTGGAGGAGAAGGCTAAAATAGCCTCGAAAAAACTTGGTGTGCTCAATAAAGCGAGACAGTATTTCAAGCCGACCCATCGCTTACAACTATATAATGCGCAAATTCGGCCTCATATGGAGAACTGTTCTCAACTCTGGGCAGGGGCTCCAGAGTACCAGCTCCGTCCGTTTGACCGCATTTAACGTAGAGCGATTCGAATTGTCAATGACCGAGCAATTACCAATCGGCTTGATCCCTTGGCGTTGCTTAGAGATGTTGGGTCCCTCAATGTTTTCTACCGCATCTATCATGGGGAATGTTCTGAGGAGTTGTTTGGCTTAATTCCAGCCGCTGATTTCCACCTTCGGACTTCGCGACAGAGTTTAAAGTATCATGCCCACCATCTTGATACGTGGCGATCTACAACTGTGCGATTCCGAAGACATTTCTTATCTCGCACAACATCTTTGTGGAATCAGTTACCGAGGGCGGTATTCCCAAACAATTGGGGACCTTCAAGAAAAGAGCGTACTCATTCCTTAAAGGTAGGCAACGTATTTGTGATACTCCTGGTGTTATCACTTTCTATCAGGTGACCCACTTGCTCGTTTGCCTCCTCTTATATAAAAAAAACGGATTTTGATACGGTTTTTTTAATAGGCAAAGTGATTTAAGAAGAAAGTTTATATGTATATTTTATACCTGTGCGAAGCCAGGGCGGGCCGCTAGTAATTAATAAGAAGAATTTGCGATTTTATGTCGTGTTTGGTATTGAACTATTATTAAAATGCGTGTTATGCAATTAATTTTCCAAATTGAAAAAATGCATTTCTAATTTTCAAATAAAAATAACGTTGCCCTGGATTGGATGTGTGCCCGGCTGATGACGTTGTGGGAGTTAGTGTCTTCGGCTAGTCGTGATGCCCTGGTTGTGCCTCTGTTTACCTTTTTTTCTGACCTGTAGTGACAAACGTAAGTATGATTTAAGGCTAACTTTCAGCTTAAGAAGTATAAAAAAATGTTTCTCTAGATTCAGATCTAGATAAGATTTTAGGGTGCAGCATTAATGTTTAAGTTTTGTTACATTTATAGATTGTCAAAAACACAACTAAGCGCAGTAAAACTGCAAGTACTGCCTCTAACTATTTCATTTGGTACTACGTCATGAATTGATGATTCTTTTTTCGAAAGATAGCAAATGGTTCCAAAATGACGACCTCATTGTTGACGACGTCGTTAAAATTGGTAAAAATGTATAAATTTACTATTAGGATCGATTGGCTAGTGACGGAATAATCGGGTAACAAACATACAAAAAATGCAGTCGAATTGGCAACCTCCTTCGACTATTTCCCCTCCTTTTATTAGATTGGTTAAATTAGAACATTTAAAAAACTGAAATCACAAAAAATATTTTGATAGATATCAAATAGATATATTTAATTTATGAAAATATGCGAAATTTTATCTAATCTTATAGGATTTCAATAAAACTCCACCATTTTCCCAGAGACTATTCAAACGGTTCACATGTTCAGGGTTTTGAAGCCCTCGATTATTTTGTACCGGCGATATGGCCCTCTGCATTGCGGGGATACCGTCTGCTACAGAGTCGGATTTGTGAGGGTTATGCCACTTCCAAAAGTTTTGTACTCGTCTTTCGTGGAATTTCATTTCTGTTGCCCACGAAGTTGCCCGCGTGGTTAATGGCTCCACAGGAACATTTTTTTGGGATAATAACTCCACTCAATCAGAAAAATTAGGAAATGTATATTTTCAATTTTCTAATGAAAATAACGTTGCCCGGGATGGGATATGTGCCCGGTTAGCGATAGGCTTGCCACCTATCACATTGTGGGACTTAGTGTCTTGGGCTAGTCGTGGGTACCTTGGTTGTGCCTCTGCCTACCCCTTCGGGGATATATGCGTGAAGATACTTTACTTACTTACTTAAAAATTATCCTATGTGTTAATCCAAGTTGTCCTCTATGTTTGTGCCAAATTTCATGAAAGTCAATTCAGTAGGTTTTGCGTGAAGGATTAACAAACAAACAAACGTTCACATTTATAATATTATAAATTATAACTTTTAAAATTTTAAAAATTCATTATCTTTTGGTGATGTTTTATGTCAGTAAAAGTAAGGACTTTGGTACAATGGCAAGGAAATCTTAAGTGTACCTGTGAATGATCTGTATCAAAGAAACGAAGTATATTTCTAGATTATTTTCTATTAACAATACACGAATTTGCAATACACGAAGCGGGCGTTTTGGGAAATTACAAATGGAGCAGATGTGAACTTTCAGACATCTGCGTATAAATGTGGTGACTTCTAAATATTGTTCCCGCGTCTTTCATATGTCAAGAAAAATAAAATAATATTGTACGTCATATACAGCAAGATTTTTTTTATCACCATCCAAATTTTTTCTGGGCATAAACTATCTTTAGATAAGTCCATTTATGAAAAACAAAATAGGTATCTAGCAGGTAGCTATCTAGCATGTCAAAGCACTCAGCGCGTAGATACGGAGCGCGCGCTGCCCATAACATCAATATTTGCGATGTTCATATCTTAATATTTAGTATTGAGGGTTACTAAAAGAAAAAAACACGTATTTAATTATTTTCACTTAAGATCAACATATTAAAATTTGGATGGTGATTAAAAAGTCAGGGTGTATATAAAATTCTCGTGTCACAATGCTTGTTTCCATATTCCTCCGAAACGGCTTGACCGGTTCTCATGAAATTTTGTAAGCATTTTAAGTAGGTCTGAGAATCGGTGAACATCTATTTTTCATACCCCTAAGTGACAAGGTTGACTCACTCCAAATTCTTTTTAGTAAAATCATATTAAAAATGTACTACGTCAAACTACGTCAACCGGGTCAGCTAGTAGCTTTATAAGATAGTATCTTCACAACCTGGGACCCCTGCCAAGAACGCCTGTAGCAGTATTATTTTCATCTTGCTAAATGTCTGCCTTTATAACAAATTTATACTGTTCGTCTTAAGTTTGTCTTTCTCCGATGACAATTAGTATTCTTGAAATAATACTGTTTTAAGAGCTTGTGGTGATCCCCCTGATCTTCTAAATCTATAAAGAGCAAATGGACTAGAAGCACGATTTAAACTATCTAAATTTCGCAGATTAATTATTGCTTACTATTTATACATCAACGAAAAACCTTCTAAATATCAATTAATTAGATGTGCATGCATGTCTCAGCATCATCAGCTTATCTCTGTGCGATTGTATGAAAAAAAAGAGTCATAGTTTTTGGAGGAAAGATTGAACAATCTATCCTCCAAAAAATTCGAAGTCAATTTTGGATTAATGTATCCCAAACGCAATTTATGTGGGTTAGGCAACAACCCAAATTTGGTATAGACGTTTCAAAATGTTGAGACCCGCAATACTCAGGAAAAACTCAAATATCTCCTAGTTGCTATCTGTGTGCAGCATTTATTCTGATTTTACCCTATGCCTCTCAAAACTTCAATGTAGTATTTGTTACCTCTAATTATATTTACAAGAATTACTATAAAATGCTCAAGTATTTGCAGTTTCTATCTACCTTCGGCATTTATTTACACTATGCCCCTCAAAACTTTATTATAGTAAAACTTATTATCCCGTAATCACATTGACTGGGCACTACAATTTACCGTAAATCATAACGTTTGTTGGTATTTTAGTATAAAAATTATATTTAAAACCCCGCCATAATTCACTTTCTATAAGACAGCTTAGATTTATTACTTCGTAACATATTATTATGTGGTATTTCTTATAAGCCCCGTGGAGAGATGGGGTTTTTATTTATTTATGACCAATTGGCAAAATGTACAAGATATGGGTGGAGACAAAATTGTACTATATGAGAATATTAATTGCAAAATTAAGTGACAATAACAGTTCTTATAGCAATGCCGTCCCAGCTTAATGCGTGGACAAACTTGTTATTATACACTAGCCAACCCGGCGAACTTCGTATCGCTTGACATGAACGGCTACTAACAGTTTATATGGAAAAATTGAAGTATTGTTTTTTATACGAATGAAAATCAAAGCATCTTGCCAGCTTAAGTAAATTACCGGCCACCCTATACGAGTACATGATAACGGTGTGCACTGACAGGTGTGCGACGTATATATCCGGGCAAGTTGCAAGAAATAGTTTGAAAGAACTTTAAATAGGTGTAGACGAAGCTTAATTGGCAAGTAGAAATCACTTGACTGCATGAGCTTGAGCCAACGTTCGGATATAATGGACATTCCTCGCAGATACCTCGAGGTATTAGCGCGTCTGTCTCCCAACACCTGGTAATTCACTGACGTGCACAAATTGATACAACGCTGCATCCAGCATATTGATCTGAATATGAATTATTCCGTCGGAAGACTGCTGCTTTATTTCATTTCTTGCAATATTAACTTATTGTTGTTTTCAGAATCTGAATACGATAGTTTTGTTTTCCTCTTGTTGATCAGGGCTCCTTTGCAGAATACACCAGCTGCCTTCCTGTAAGGCAGCTCGTAAACGGCGAGCATAGGCTTACCGTCACTAACTCTGTGACATCCTACTAGGTGGTAAAGTTTTGCAGCGACTCGCCCGGATTGTCATGTATATGTGTAATAATTCTGTCATGCTCCCATCTGGACGGTAGGGAAGCCGGTAGACTTGCATAATAGGCATACCAATCTGATCTCAGTACAGCGACGCATCTTTCACATCTATGACACCATATATCACGTTCATCTCTCAACATCAGGAGAACCATGAGCTCCTTCACTAACCTCTATCATAAAAAAATACATAGTGTTTTATGATAATGGAAGGCAAACAAGCAGACGGATTTCCTGATGAAAAATGCTATATTGATCCGCATCTGTGAACGCGGATCAATATAGCATTTTTCCCATTTCTCTATCTTTTTTCCTTATCCTGATATTCAGGCCTGATGCGATGACCACGCGAAATATATGTACATATATAGTAATATAAAATAATAAAAATGTAAAATGTGTAAGTATGATATATATAGTTATGCTATGAAGAGAGCTATGCTCGGTGTTTCTCTGCTTAATTCAGTAATCCGCAAGAGAACGAGAGTAACCGACATAGTCCAGAGAATCAGCAAGCTAAAGTGGCAATGGGCAGGTCTCGAGTGGCGGCCCCGCACCGGAGGAAGTAGTGTTGGACGACCTCTCACCCGGTAGACTGATGATCTGGCCAAAGTCGCGGGGAGTCGTTGGTTACAAGCGGCTGGTGACCGTGATTTGTGGCGCTCTTCGGTGGAGGCCTATGTCCAGCAGTGGACATCCTTCGGCTGATGATAATGATAAGTATATAAGAAGAAATTTATATAGGAAATGTTGATTCTATTTTGTATATAAACTCGTATATAAATTTACTTTAAAGAATTTCGAATATCAAAGTAGTTTTGCGTTATTATAGTTTTAAGTCCTACTGCAATGACTTGTTGAATCCCGAGTCAAAAGAAAATTAATTAACTGTTTTAAAACTAAATTTAAAGCTTTGCAGACTTTTATTAAGCTTTAAATTAAAAGTTAATTAAGAACAATGCGATTTTACTATTTAAGGTGTATTTTATTTTCTATCTTTCTTTCCCAGGTATCGCATTTTTCTTTACAAAGTTAATTAATGTTACTTTGTTTCTGCTTTATATTTTCTCTTACTCTTATTTGTTACGTTTCTTAGAACTACTACAAAACCAACCAAGTGTGAAGAATTTGTAACTTAATAAATTGTAATTTTTTTGTTGTTGATCTGAGCCCACTAAATAGTATTCTATTAATAATAAATAAATGACTATCTGCATCTGTGCTAGGCTGCTCGTAAGAGGCGAGCGAAGGTTTTAAAAATCATAAACCGCAAGAAGTATATAAGTTTTCCCCGTGGTGATCCTTGCTCCTTTGCAGAATAGACCATCTGTCTTCTTGTCAGGCAGCTCGTAAAAGGCGAACATGGGCTTACCGTCACTAACACCGTGATATATGACTAGGTGGTAGAGTTTCGCAGCGACTCACCCGTATTGGTACCACCGCCTTACCTATTCCTACCGCCCTAACGTCATGCCGTGTTCCGGTTCGGAGGGTAAGGTAGCCGATAAACTCACTTTTACTCGAGTCCTAACATCCCGGATTCAGGTTGGCAACGCACCATTACCACCTTTGATGTCTCTAGGCGGCTTGAATTTTTTGTCATCAGGAAATCCATCAGCTTGTTTGCTTTCCAATTTCATAAAAAAAGACGCTACCAGTGGAGTAGTAGAGTGCTGCGCAGCAAACCCAGGTGCGTTCCACCTTACCTATTCGTGAAAGCACTATTACTGTTAGGTTTCGGTGTGGAGGTTAAGGTACCCGGTAAACTTGCACAGTAGACCTAACCTATTCTTATCAGCAAAGACGTACCTGCTTCGTTACTGACTTCTCACATATAAAAACAACATTTCGACTCTGGCATATTCATAATTTTTAAGAAAAGACGGCCTTCTCATTCAGTGCAATTTGAGTACTTGCTACATATATTAAGATTTAAGTTGCGTTTTGTACATCAGTGCGTCTTCTGTACGTAGTACAGACTTTTTCTGTGCCATTACATTTATGCCTGCCATGCCTTCTTTCATAAACTACATTTATGAAAGAAGGACAAAGAAATACACTTTTTCTGTTGTAATATTAGTATTATTTAGTATTAATACGAAATATGAACAGATATTTGCATCATAGTAGTGTATATATACATATATTTATACAAAATTATAAATAACTCCCCATTTACCCACGGTTATCGTATGACGCCTAAACGGATGGAACAATTTTGCTAAGATTTTCTTTGTTGTGTTGGCTATAGTCAGGAGAAGGTTCTTATGAAGAAAAAAAGACTAGGAAACTAACTTTACTTTAGGGAACAATACTTTTACTTTTTTAAAACAAATTGGTAGTAAATGACTAGACAACCAATAAATTTAAATACAATTCCTCCACAACAATACATCCAGTTTTTTACCAAACAATTCACATTTGTTTTGTAAATGATAACCACGGTTTTATTAAAAGCGGTTGGTCCGCGGTGGAGCTGGAAATGGCTGCCGGTTAGCTTTAGTAACGGATTTTAATACTAGCATAGTGTCATCAAAGTATTAAAATTCGTTACTAAAATAACTACGTTTATGTGAAGTTTTAGTTAAAAGCAACCAAAGCAAAACCGTAATTTGTTTGTTTAAATTTGTATAAAAAAGAAAGTGGTGTTAGTTACACTATTTATAACTCAAGAATGGCTCAACTGATTCGAATTAGGAAAAGGATATAGGATACTTCTTATTCTGTTCGATTGTGAGGAAACTGGGAAAAACAATATTTTAATTTTTCTCATACAAACTGAACGGGTGAAACGAAGTTCGCCGTAGCAGCTAGTTTTTTGTTCGTTTAATTTTTTTAATGTTGGATGGGTCAATGGTGAAAAAAAAAACTGATATCGTTAATAAAAATGGCTACTGAGCCCTTGCGCTGAGTTTACGATACTATACTCGCTAGCGTCTTCGTAAATTATTTGTATGAAAACTTTGAATAGCGCATCTACTGGTAATGAACTAAAAAAAACTAAATTTTAGACCAAAAGTGCAATAGATTCCGACCCATAAACTACCGAACGGGTTCAAAACTCGTGGTAAAGGCTCTATATCAGGGGTTGGGTTTGAGGTATCATTGAAGATCTCCTTATTAACATTTCACTAAAAGTGAACAACAATAAATTTAATGAAGCTAAGAACTATCTCGATCACGTCAGCCTTCAAGTAAAATAAATTCGAAATAAGTCCATCCCTTCGAAAGTAATGATGCTACAGACACACATACACACACAAGTAATCTATGTCTTGCTGCTACTTCGTCTTTATACGAATTCTGTATTTGAAACTAGACTTTTTAAAGTGCTACTGAATAGAAACCACTATTTGTTAATTGGCTCTAATTTATTTATTTTTTAGCCCAAATTGTTTGCGACTCCTGGATTTTCTGGATACACAACATACACATGTGCAAATATAGATTTCTTACAATTTCATAATGTTAGGTATAGATATCCCGTCAATACTTTCCTGTTCTACGGTGATTTGGACCGGTAATCGGTATACTTACCTAAAATGAATATTGGAACGAAGTTCCCGCGCGTTGTGAAAGGAAGCCAGACGAAAAAAAAATCTCACGAAAAGTTATAGCGATACTTTCTGCAGTATGCTGTGCAGTTTGCGCATGTTTCTCTGTCTGTCTCTCTCTCTTACAGAAAGCAAGCCAGATATTTTCATTTCTATTTCGCATTGAACAGTGTGGTGTCGCGAGGATTGTTTTTGTTGAGTGTGTACAGGTTTTTTGTACATAATAAATAAAATATTTATACTTGGTTCCATGCGGGTGTTCCTTGACACCACTCAACTTTTTTTTTCAAAAATTTATCTAATCCCTAAGTACGCAATTTTATATTATGCTTGTGTTTAACATGCTAGTTAACTGCACTTTACGGGGATACTTAAATAGATACCAGTATAAGTTTATTAAACAGCCAAACCCGGATATACAGACATTGATGTTCATTAAATGACTGCATCGGAAATCGAACCCGGTGGAGTAAAGCGTGTGCGTTCCCCTCGATCTCATTCATCATCAGTTTAGTCACCGAATATCATAATGAATAAATATAAATAAATATTCCTGGACAAGTCACACAAATTGAATCTAACCACAAAGTAAGCGAATTACATGCTTGTGTTATGGGTATTAGTCAACGATACTAATACATAGAAATACTTAAATAGATACCAGAATAAATTTAATAAACACCTAGACCCGCAAATGCAGACATCTAAATGTTCATCACACAAATGTTTGCACCCGTCGTGAATTGAACCCGAACCTAGCGGTTGGACGACGTAGTTAAGCGTGTACGATAACCACTGTTAGTTAGGATAACACATGTTAGTTAGGTTAGTGTGTTTATGGTGTTTATTTCATGTAATCAGGATATCTGAATTTGGACCATCAAATATTAATACTAAATAATTTTGTTTACAGATTTTCGACAATCATTACCACTTTCATCACAACTCTGTAGCGAAGAGGTCTACTCAGCCTTCAGAAGACCGTCACGGTCGGTTAGAGGCCGACACTCGAGTACGATGGGCCCGACAACAGCGGATCTTGTCGAGAAAGAAACGAGATTTTCAAATATCACAAGAACCTTTTTCTACAGGTTTGTAACATTAAATACACTCTTCCATATCCATACTATATCATAAAAAGAAAAAATATCTTCACTCCCATATCTCCTAAGAAGCAGGCAGAGGCATAACCAGAGCACCCACGACTAGCCGAAGTCAATGTAATAAGTAGCAAGCCTATCGCCACCCAGGTACATATCCAATACCGGGCAACAGATTTTTTTTAATTAAAAAAATTAAATTTTCTGTTTGTTGCCCGACACGGGAATCTATACTACTACTACTACTACTACTACTATATTATTATTATATTACTATATTATAACAATAGCAACTGATTTTGATGATAATTTTTCAGAAATATCAAAATTTCAATTATTGTTTCCTTTTAATGGGTTGGTTGGATTAAAATTTCTTTTAGTATCAGAGATAAACTCGCCTTTGGTACGTGTGTTACATCTTGGTGTCGTGACACATCTTTTTAAAAAGGAACCTTCAAATCGGCTTGTTATTGACCGAGTAATCGTGTAACAAAAATACAAATAACACACAGTCGCATTTAGAACCTTCTTTTTCAGTCGGTCAATAATTATTTTACCTATTTAATTTATTTAGAATTATTTACGTAATTATTACTGTAAATCGGATCATATTCATATGGGACCATCTCAGAATGATGAACTTCGGTTCCAAAAAATAATCAGCAAAATCGATTAGTAATTGGCCGAGTAATCATGTAACAAACATACAAAAAACGTTTTTTTTATGATATTGAAAGGCAAAAAAGCAGACGGATTTCCTGATGGTAAGAAATTCACGCCGCCTATAGGCACCAATAGTGGTAATGGGGCGTTGCCGACCTGAGGCCGGGATGTTAGGTCTTGAGTATAAGTAACTTTTGCAACTCACACGGATTGGTACAACTGCCTTACCTATTCCTGCCGCCTTAACGTCAGTGCTTGCCGTTGACGTATTCCGGTTCGGAGGGTAAGGTAGTCGGTAAATTTAGTTTTGCTCCAGGGTCTCAGGTTGGCAACGCAATACCTACCAAAACCTTTAGTGTCTCTAGGAATCGTTAATTTTTTACCATGAGGAAATCCGTCTGCTTGTTTGCCTTCCGATACATAAAAAAACATCAGAGAATTTATGCGACGTGTATTTCGTAACCACGTTTCGTAGACGTGTTTTTCTTTCAACCTCATCAAATAAAAATAAACAAAAAAAAACAAAAGCAATATTTCCCCAACTCTTTGTCAGTGTCAGCAAGTACCCTCAACTCTGTCGTAAGGCGAACTAAAGATTTTATTTTCCTCAGACGCCATTGGCGCTTGTGATAAATAACCAAGTATCTATCTTCCAAATACTGTTTGAATAACAATTCTCTTCATTTTCGAAATATATGATCTCAATGTTTTTGAATTAAGAGAGGAAAAAATTTACTTAAGAGAGAGAAAATTTGTTATGGCTTCGAAACAAACTGTGACATCACATTCAATGTCAGTGTTGGAAGAACATTAAGAAAAAATTTTCATCCCAAATCTTAGTCCTTTTGGAGTAAATGTTTTAACTCGAGTCTTTATCTAAACCTATCCACATCTAATTTCAACGGAGTTATTCTAGCGATTAACAATGTTAATAATGTATCTCTAAAGGTGGATTGCAAGCAATCTAGATAGCTGCGTATCTGGCGTCCTATCCTATACCTGATTGCAATATTTAACCTGTTCACAGATATGTTATTGGCAAGCGATAACGCTATAATATAAAAATGGATCAAAATATCAATCTTTGACAGCAAGTTTTGGATTAGGATTGATTGATTAATTATCTAATATTGGCCGTTAGCCGTCAAATCATAACATACAGATAGAAAGAAAGAAAGAAAAATAGACTAGAAAGAAAGAAAGAAAGATAGACTTTCCCGTGTATAGTATTAGTATGTATTTTGCATGTACCTCTATGACTTCGTTGTCGATGAAATTATTCTGCTTAAGTGACCACATTGTTGAATAAATATTCTTAAATTCAATAAATTTATTCTGGTATCTATATAAGTATTTCTATGTATTAGAATCGTTGACTAACACCCATAACACAAGCATATAATTTGCTTCATTTGTGGTTAGATTCCATTTGTGTGAATTGTCCACTGATATTTATTTATTTATTAGTATTTTTACCCACGCATTTAGACTTACAATTTTACATACTGATGGTGACAAAAAATCGCCACTTCCTTTTGAGTTCTTTTAAAAGGAACCCTGGTTAAAATTGCAAAACTTACATACAATATAATTTTTAAGAAAAAAACCTTCTCAAAATCTACCTGTAATATAGATAAAAACCATCTTAACCACATTAGCTTTTAAACAAAATAACCTATAAACACAGATATACCTATAAACTTATAACACCTCTTTTCTACGTCAACATTAAGTAAATAAATATAAAGTAGAATTCAAGAACCTCTATTTCAAGGACCATCAATACTCTTTAGCAAGAGCTCTATTTCGATGACGTCACTTCGTTTATATTTGCTATTTCGTGATAAAAGATTCATAATAATGATAATTTAAATCGGAGATTCCCAAACTATTCGTTTCATAACACTATCAAAATTTTGCTGGATTTGGAGGACACCTACATAGCCGTACCTACGAGGGGTGCATTGTCGGTTCCTACCATAAAATTGTCCAACGTAGACCCCCTTCGAGTCATCCGTGGTCCCCTTGGGGTCCATCTGGAACCCTTTGGGAATTACTGATTTAAACAAAGCCTGGTAAAAACTTGAGAACCGAAACATACAGAGTCCCTGACGACAGTCTTATTGCTTATAGAATTAGTAATAAAACCTACTAAAGAAACAGTGTTAAAAAAACCGGCACCGACAAAAATATAGAACCAAAAATAAGAATAGAATCCAATTTTGCTTCCAAACATTAACAAATTGAAGATAAAAATAATATTTCTGGAACTTATTGGAAGTTCCTCTTCCTAAAATATCCGGGATCGTCTATATGCTTTTAACAAAATATTAAAATCTCTTTTACTTAACTCAAAGCAACGAACCGTTTTAGAAACATTTTTAAATAGCCGCGCAAAATCGAAATAGCGGAATGAAAATCTCACCGGTTTACTGGCTGGAAAGCGGTATTTATACAAAGTTTCTGGATTCAAAGGCGTGCCGGCTAATTTTAAACATGCAGATTTAAGTTTCAATTTGAACTATTTTGAACTACGAGGAAAAAGCTTAACTTAAACTTAAATTAAGCTTGAAAGAGTATTTTGAAACTTAGATTCAAAGATTGGTTACTGATTCTAAAATAAGCTTAAAATAGCCTGCCAGTCTCGGACTCTCTGACTTTAAATCATTTTTGCCGAGAAAAATAACGCATTCATGTTTATCATTTAATTATTTATTTATACAGTTACCTATTATGAGTTGCTTTATTCCTAAACAAAATAAAATGCCATAATTATCAAATATATTTAATTTTAACATCATTTCTTTTTTACTTTTATAGTAGTAGTAGAATTTATGTATGTCCATTTACAGAAATTACACGAAAACAAGTAATAATAAAATAATCTATATATTAATACGTGATGCAAAAACTTTGGACCCCTTTATACGAAACTTGCGTAGACGCAGGAGCATAAAATTTGGTACAATTATAGTTTATGTGTAGGAGAAGTGCAAAACGCTAATATTTTTCAATAATAATGCTTATAAAGTACATTAAATCAATATGTAAAACATTACCCACACTACCCAACTACCCAAACAAACAAATATATTGATGATAACGATAAAGTATCACAGATGGTGCATTATAAAGTTTGGAGACAAAGTAGTTTGTCTTGAGAAATGAAGTCGATTTTTAACCAATAGGCGACCACTAGAAATTATAAAAGAATATAACTATTGAGAAATCCTTACAGCTTGGATAGACCAATGGAAAATTACTAAATAAAAAAATCAAATGAGCTTATAATTTATTATTATTTAAAACAAGTAATATTTCTGTTCAAAATTGATTAATATAACATTTTGTTTCAGCTGAGACAAAACCACCAGAAGTTTCTTCGTCATCAACTCTAAAAAGGGAGGCAGGGTACAAACGTGAAGGGGGGAATCACGCGCGGGTGAAGGGACGACCGCGGTCTGCTGACTCCAAGTTCCAACTAAATGACCCCAAGTGGCCTCATATGTGGTATTTGGTAAGTATTTTACTGGTTGATAGCAAATATAGGTTACATACATATCTTCACGCTAGGTCACTTTCGTGATAGGCAGAGAGTATAGAGTGCAAGATCTCGCTACCTTTGCAGATCTGCCTAGTTTCCGTCGCATTAACAACTTTTGTCATACGTGGTTTCGGAGATTCTTTACTTGAACATCACCCTCAACTAAAATCAGTTTGATTTAGTCGTGGTACGAGTATGTCAGGTTAGCATCCACTTTCCGAAATGCAAAAATTAATTTATATTTTTTTATTTTAATGATATTTGAAGGCAGACAAGCAGACGGATTATTTACACTGAGTCTTGTTCCATTCAAAAAAACAGTTAAAAGAACAATTCCCTGAAGTTGTTTAAGTTCCTTTGTTTTTTTTATATTTTAGTATGTATGTTTTTTTTATGATATTCGAAGGCAAACAAGCACACGGATTTAGTGATAGTAAGAAATTGACGCCTTCTAGAGACACCAAATTTGGTAATGGTGCTTTGTCGACCTGAGGCCGGAATATTGGCCTCGAGCAAAAGTAACCGGCTGCCTTGTCCATCCAACCGGAACACGTCAACGGCAAACACTGACGTCATGGCGGCAGGAATAGATAAGGCAGTGGTACCGATCCGGGCGAGTCGGTGCGCAACTCTACCACATAATAAATATTATTTCGATATAATTCTTTTGATACATATTTCTTTACATATAACTGAACATCAGATTCTTTAGATATAAATGAAAATATGAACTGGAATTTAGTCCGGTGAAGTTGTAAAAACCTCGCGGTCAGTAACATATTAAGCCAATTCGAAAAAAAAACCGGAAAACCCGCCAGCTTGTTTGCCTTCCAAAAAAAATAGACGCAGTCAACTTCGATTTCCGTAAGGATTTACGTACACAAAAATTTAATGTTCAGATACAGACATGGTGTCAATAGGACCATCTCGGAACATCTGTGTCCTACTTTAGTTGTAGCAAAGTGAAAAATGTAATCATCAACAATATTCGTATTTGACACCGGCTTATTAATCGGTGAGATTAAAAATAAAAAATGTGAATAATTACGCTCTTATAAATGAAAAAAAAAAAAATTTTAAAACCTATTTGGAAATGATAGAGAAATCGAATAACATGCATAAAAATAAAGGAGTGGAACATGTAACCTCCTAATTTTTGAAAGTCGATTAAAAATCCGATGCGTCGCAGGTGTGAACGCGTGGTTAATACAGTAATCTAAGGTTTAATGACTGGTCTTGTGATAGCACATAAGTCGTCCAACGCTAATGTGGATTCTATGGATAGGACAGATTACATTTTACCGTCGGGTAGAATTAGTGTATTCTCATAAACTAACCCTTTCAATCCCCATAGATTTGTCTCAGCTTGTATAATACGATCGATCGGACCTACTATTGGTTTCCCAAATTTTATATCTCTACAGTTTTGCTTGCGTAGACATTTTGTTGAGATTTATTATATTTACCGACTGGTATCATTTTTAATCGCCTTCAAAATGTAGGAGTTTTTTTTATCTTTGTTACCAGTTTATACGCCATATAATAAATCTGTAGAATGGTCAATTTTGTACATTGAAAAAATAAATAGCAGGGGGTGTTACTGGATTGATACCAAACCCAAATATGTGATTAAAAAATGTTTTGTACGTCTGTCTGTCTGTCTGTATTTTCAGGCATCACGTGAAAACTAACGGTTTGATTACGATGAAACTTGGTATAATTATGCCTTATTATCCTGGACATAAAATGGAATAATTTTTATACTGAAAAAATACGTAGAAAATTTTTTTAATTTTTAGTTTTTAGACCGACATTCGCGAAGACGGAGTCGCGGGCGGAAGCTAGTAGCAAATAAATGTTAATGGTTCTTTTTAGAAAGATATGTCATGATTCGAGTTGGTTAATATTGTTATTATGATCCGACTAGTGGCTTTTGACCAAACTTGCACAATAGGACCTCAATTCCGACTTAGAACAGTGACGCACCAATAACATCCATGGTGTCTAAGGCAACAATTGTCTCTTACTATCAAGAAACCCGTGTGTTTGTTCATTGATCTTTTATACACGATGCCACACACGGGTCGTGCTTGTTCATTTATCTCTTATACACGATGCCTCAGTTGACCCTTAAGAACCCAGAGTGTGGTAACCATACGTACTCTGTAAAAAAATATTTAAAAAATGTAATTGCAAATCCACCACGTTTCGGCATCCTAAGGGTCACTGTGGCACCCTGTGTAAAAATATGCTCAATACGAATTAAAGACAAAGCGAAAACTGTATCATCAAAAGTGTTAAATTTGCTGATCATTGAAACATGAGGAATGAAATGTTTTAAATTCGCTCCTAATTTGTGAGACGCAGCTGTCTCAGCGTGTCTGCTTTCTTTGACTTTGCAGATCTCCCCTTTATGAATCAAATTCTGCATTAAATTAAGAATGAAGTGCTATTGGAGTATTTGTCTCTACAAAACTCATAATTATTTTGGGAGTTTCGTATTAATACCTGTTAATTTAATTAGGCAAGTCAATCTTGTTTGATTACTGCCCCTTTTTGTAATTTAATAGAGTTTTACATGTAATAAAAGAAAAACTCACATTTTCGTTTTGAGTGATTTTAATAGTATGAAATATGATTGGGGAAAAATAACCTTCTGAATTTCTGTCTCCTTATTTTGACCACATTTTAAATTCCTTACTCGTGTCCAATTTATCCTTTTTAATCAAAGTTTGAAACGTGGATAGCGGTAAGGGAAAATAATTTAAATTAATCTACGTTCCAAAGAAAAGTAAATATGCGAATGATTTATTATTATTATTTGATAATAGAGAATACCTTTAAGTTGCTTTTTTTTAAACTTTTAAGCAAATATTAAAGTTTCTCAGGCACTATCACTACCTATATAGTATAAAACTAAGTCGCTTTTTTCTGTTCCTATGTTTAATTAGGTCTTAAAATTCACGCAATGGGTTTTGATGCGATTTTTTTAATAGACAGAGTGATTCAAGAGGAGGGTTTAATGTGTAACTAGCTAAGCTTTTTCAGCGCGGAATTCATTAAAAAAATATTTAATACATTTATATACTCGTATTTTATATAAAAGTAGCCTATAAACTACTCCTTATTACATTAGCTACCGGCTAGTGAAAGTCAACATCAGTCCAGCCGTTTCAGGGTTTTACCGGAACGAACAGACAGACAAACATTGTAAAAATGTTATTTTGCTGTAACCGTATGTGCATTGGTATGCATGTGATAAAACGGGATTATTTTAACATTACAGACACTCCCAATTCATTTATTTATTTAGATGTATAGATGTATACAAGATTGTCCGCCCGGGTCGGGCTGTTAGTCTATAGATATATATAAAATAAAGTCGTGTTAGTTATACTATTTATAACTCAAGAACGGCTAAACCGATTTGACTTAAAATTGATGTTAAGGTAGTTAAAAACCAGAAAGACAAAGGACTTTTTAACCCGTACGACTTTGACAAATTCTGGAAAAATAACATCTCAATTTTTCCCATGTACAAACTGAACGGTTGAAGTTGACTGGAACAGCTAGTATTTAATAAATAAGAAAAAGTAGTAGTAGAGTTTCGCAGCGACTTGCCTAGATTGGTACCACCGCTTTACCTATTCCTGCCGCCATAACGTCAGTGCTTGCCGTTTACGTGTTCCGGTTTGGAGGATAAACTAGCCCGTAAACTTTATTTTGTTCAATCATCTGCTTGAAATCCGTCTGCTTGTTTGCCTGCCAGTATCATAAAAAATAGTTACATTATTGATAACTCACGAACGGCTCAACCAATTTTACTAAAAAATTTGGGAAGGTTGGTACAAACCCGAAGGACATACAATACTTTTTAACTCATTCGACTTTGACAAAGTTACGAAAAATAACATCTCAATTTTTCCCATATCAACTGAATAGTTGAAGTTGACCGAACAGCTAGTACTATTAGTATTTACTTGGCTATTATTATTAGTAAAAGTATGGAGCTGTACTGTTGTTTAAAATCTGTAATGTAAACAAACTCGTTATCGATAGAGTTAACA
Organism: Calephelis nemesis; assembly: GCA_002245505.1. NCBI lineage: Eukaryota > Metazoa > Arthropoda > Insecta > Lepidoptera > Riodinidae > Calephelis > Calephelis nemesis. Next base: position 209,640 of record NJDD01000009.1, read on the forward strand.
ATAAGTGATCTGCGAGGTAATGGCCACTCACGGCTGTGATACTTAGATGTAGGTATAATGATGCAGTAATTGACCTATTAATCCGGGATCGAGAATGTATACTTGTTCCTATTAGATGGATTTTATATCGAGTGCCTTTGTTAGCCTCCATTATGAACATAATATATACTTTGTCGGAACTTGGCAAAATTCCATTGAATACATACTTTTTAAATACCTTTACAATTTTTAAATAATAAATAAATAACTTGCTGACCCGGTAGACTTTGTTCTGCTTTTTTGTTGCTGTAATTCACCCTCATCAGTCAGGGTTATGTAAAATAGACCTTGGCCGATTCTAGATCAACTTAATATGGTTAAAAAATTTCATAAGCATCGGTCAATCCGTTTGGGAGGAGTACGGGAACAAACATTGTGATACGAAAATTTTATAACATAATAGGTATAATATATTGATCAGTAGGGTTACTCTTGAAACTCGATTTCATGCAAAATTTTAAATTTATCATTTTAGGTACTCTTGAACACAATACTAACGAACTATTAACATTTATTTCCCCATTTTGCGTGTATCTTTCATCCCTCCTGAAAGGAGCTACTAATTTTGCTAATCTTTTATAGTTGTGTTGATTATTGACAGTAGAAAGTTCTTACGTTGAAAAAAATGGAAAACAGGAAAACCAGTACATTAATTTTCCCATATAAAAATCTGTTACAGATATGAAGTTTGCCGGGTCGGTCGGTTAGGAAACAATGAAAATAGTTAATTATTATACGGAATGCGTTTATTCTTTTAACTGAATGTAAATAATTCGCTAGTATTAGAGTGCAATATTACATAAATCCGATTCCGATTTTATTAATAAAATCGAGATTCAAGAGTAAACCTACAGTTCGTGCAATCGAGAATCAGTTTTCGAACGAAATGTTTGATCGATAACGATTGCATAATTTCGTCGTGTGTTCCGTAATTTATCATTATATGGAAACTCAAATAATTATGCACAAATCTACAGAAGTTAAGCAATTTAATGTCGATAATTTGATGACTTAAAGGTCTATAAACTTGTTATGACATCAATGTTTTACCATAGATTTAGGATGTTAATTCTATGATTTTACACTTGGTAGCTTTGTTATATATATAATCTATAGAGGCTAAGTAGTGTACTTACCGACACAGGTACCGAATACCTATACCTGCTACATATGTATAAAGTATATCTATTGGTAGGTAGTACGTTTTCTAAATATAACCTAGCTAGATTGATTCATCGCCCCCCTAATTTTCATTAAAATCGTTGGAGCCGTTTCCGATATTCACAAAATATGTACTTACGAGAATTGCTCGTTTGAGGCTACTATAAGCAGCCTCATTCGTAGTAGATCATTAATAGACTAGCTGTCCCGGCGAACCTCCTTCCAACCGTTCAGTTTGTATTGGAAAAATTAAAATGTTTTTCTTATCTTTTAAACTTAGCCATATCGATTAAAAAACTAGTACTTTGTTGACCTGCGAAAGATCTGCAAAGTAGCAGTGAAGCAGTGTTCGGAAATGATTTCATATTTTCTGTAGACTTATGCTTATTTGTTATTTCTGTTTTCATTTATTTCTTCGGATTAGTCATGAAATATATGAATACCATATTAATATGATTATGTAGATTTTTTTATTAAATATTCAATAGAGTTGAGCAAATATTTTAAAGTGAAATAAAATGGAAATAAACTTTCATTCATAAATAATTGCATAATTTTCAGATTTCAGAGATTTTCAGAGAGCTCGTAAAATAAAAGTAATGAAAGGTTGTGTGTCCATGTTTAATTTATGGAATTATATAATACAGCAATAAGTAGTCTAGCGGTTCAGTTGTTGGACTTGACTGCATGAGGTCCCGGGTTCGAATCCCGGGTCGGGCAACAAAAAGAAAATTGGGTTTTTCCAATTTTCCAATTAAAAAAAAAGTTGCTCTGCATTGGAAATGTGCCCGGTTGACGACAGGCTTGCCACATATTTCATAGTGGGACTGTGTCTTCGTCTAGTAGTGGGTACCCTGGTTGTGCCTCTTGGGGGACATGGACGTAAAGATACTTTTTTTATTTTATTATATATGTTATAATAAAAATATCATAAAACATATTAAAGTGTTGGTGTTAAAAGGAAAAAGGGCATAATCCTCTGGTTCGGTCATGTGGAAAGAATGATAGATGAAAGATTTGACAAATCAGATACACAATGCGAATGTGGATGGATGTAGGTGAGCCCACCGCTGACATTCCACGATCAGATCACTCGGATATTATCCGGAGGGTGGTGTCAAGAGTCTCCGAAACCGTCGTGTTTGTATGAAAAGGGTAATGAAAGTGAAGGAAGCCGGACAGGTTTGTCAGAATCGTGAAGTTTGGCACTCGACTCTCTCTACCTACCGCGTAAAGGACTAGGCTTGAATATATGTATGTATGTATTTCAAAGAATCCACTGAGAATAATTTCACGTGTAGTATCTTCTATTTTCCACTTTCGGCACATAGTGTTTTTTTTTTTAATGATATTGGAAGGCAAACAAGCAGACGGATTTCCTGATGGTAAGAAATTCACGCCGCCTAGAGACACCAAAGGTGGTAATGGTGCGTTGCCAACTTGGGGCCAGGATGTTAGGCCTCGAGCAAAAGTAAGTTTACCGGCTACCTTACCCTCCGAACCGGAAAACGTCATGACGTTATAGCGGCAGGAATAGGTAAGGCGGTGGTACCAATCCGGGCGAGTCGCTGCTAAACTCTACCACCTAGTAAAATGCGTGTAATGCTATTCTAATCATAACCGCCTCGTTGGTCGAGTGGCTAGCGTACTCGCCTAACTGCATCGACGAACCGCGAGGCTTGGGTTCGATTCCCAACGGGGGCAGGCATTTGTGTGATGAACATTTAGATGTCTGCATTTCCGGGTCTGGGTGTTTATTAAATTTATTCTGGTATCTATTTAAGTATTTCTATGTAATAGTATCGTTGACTAACACCCATAACACAAGCATATTTGCTTTTGCAAATATTTGCATTTGTGTTTGCAAATTTGCTTACTTTGAGGTTAGATTCAATTTGTGTAATTTGTCCAGGGATGTTTATTTATTTATTATTATTATAAAATTAAACATTTTGAAGAGCTTTCTACAAAACCTATATGTAAAGTAGCTAAAAACCGTCTTGATCATGTCAACTTTCAAACATAATTAAGCACAGTAAAAATGCACAAACCAACTCCATCTAAAATTTTAAAGAAAGAAAAAATGAAAAAAAAAAAGTTAAACATTAAAATTTATAGAATATTATCCCAAGCACAGGGCAAGTGCTAAAATAAAAATACTTTCCATCTATTTCATTGGGTACCATGTCATGATTTAATCATTCATGTTTCGAAAGAAAGCAAATGGTTCCTAAATAGTCCTCCACAAATTCGATAAACATCCTACTAGTAGTGTTTGAGTTACACTATTAAGTATAACTCAAAAACACTAGTTGGGACATGTTAAAACTAATACAGAACCATTCCGAAATCATGATCTATGTTTCTAAAACAGAACCATCAAAATCGGTTTGCTAATGAGCGAGTAATCGCGTAACATACGAAAAAAAATTGAGTTGATCTGAGAACCTCTTCCTTTTTTGGAGTCGGTTAAAAAATAAACCCATCCCAATTTGTCCATGCGTTCAAACGTTCAAAATATGATGCTACAATATGATGATGTGTGTTTACAAACACATCAAACTTATATAACCCCTCTTTTTCGTCGGTGGCTAAAAATGAATTTAAGTCACCTATGTTTAAATCACAACTGAAATGAGGTCATAAAAGGCGCTAGTTAACATTAAATCACAACTATGGCATTATTAGTTTCTAGTAATATATTTACAAATAAGATTAATATAATTGATTAGTAATCAGTCCGTACGGACCTTTTCATGTTTTATACGAGGGCCAAACTGAAAGTTTTTAGAAGTGGCAACTCAAAAGCATTATATTAAAAAAATAAGTTTAAATTTTGAAAATAGAACTCTTTACCAATAATATTGAGTATACATTTCATTCATTTGTTATTTGTTTTACGATTTGGCGGCAAATTGAAAATTGTCTGTGCACGTCAGAATGAATTTAAGCCGAGAAAATTTTCGTGCAATGATTTTTTATGACTTTGGATGTCATATAAGTCAACAAAAAGGTTATGATAGACTTCAATTGGCTTTTCACGATGAAGCCCCATTTCGTGCCACAGTTTACAACTGGTTTAATGAGTTCAAACGTGGTCGAACTAATCTCACTGATGATTTGTGTGAGGGACGGCCTTCTACAGCGACGACTGAAGACAATATCAGTGTTGTGCGGCGTATGATAGAGACTGACAAAAGAGTGACCTATCAGCAGATTCGGACAAGTCTAGGCATAGGTATGAGTCAAGTGCACAAAATCCTCCATGAACATTTAGCGGTCAGGAAGCTTTGTGCCCGCTGGATACCGCATAATTTGACCGAGGCTCAAAAACTCCGCCGTGTTGATTGGTGCCGAGAAATGATCCAAAAATTTAACGGAGGTGACTCAAATGCTGTGTTCGACATACTAATGGGTGACGAAAGCTGGATTTACTGTTATGATCCGGAAACCAAAAGACAGTCTGCTCAGTGGGTGTTTCCTTCCGAAGAGTTGCCAACTAAAGTGAAGAGAGGTCGAAGTGTTGGAAAAAAGATGGTGGCCTCGTTCTTCGGAAAGACAGGTCATTACGCGACAGTTGTCTTAGAGGATCAGAAAACGGTTAATGCAGAGTGGTACACTAACAATTGTTTGCCACTTGTCTTGGAAAAAGTTCGAGAGAAACGACCTCGCAGCAGGATCCTCCTTCATCACGACAATGCCTCGTCGTACACCGCCAGGCTAACGATCGACTATTTGGCGACCTCAGACGTGGAATTTCTGGGTCACCCGCCGTATAGCCCCGACCTCGTACCCTGCGATTTTTATTTATTCCCGAAAATAAAAGGAAAACTTCGAGGAAAACATTTTATGGACGCCGAAGAAGCAGTGGCTGGTTTTCATAACGCCGTCGAAGAGACCCCTAAGGCCGAGTGGGCAAGGTGCTTTTCTCAATGGTTCCATCGAATGCAGCGATGTATTGATGTAAATGGACGCTATTTTGAAAAGTTATAATAAAACTAATAACTTGCTAGAATGCTTAGTTTTTGATTTCCTAAGAACTTTCAGTTTGACTCTCGTTTGCCTAAATGGAATTATCCTAATAATATAATTCTAGACACAAACCCAATCTTAATGTACATTTTTCCTTTAAATTGAATTTTTAAGTATATGTAATCAAGAGTGAGATCCGCGAAGGAGTGTGATTGAATGAAAGAGTTGGTTTAAAATTGAGCTTCGTTGCTCCGTTGCTCCATTGGCATGTATAAAAGATGGCAAATAAAAGGTTAACTTATGTTTCGGTTCGGAGGGTAGGGTAATCGGTAGATTTGTACAATAGTCCTAATATATGTACCACATGATAGCGACGCACCTATACCTTCTGTGGTGTCTCTGACCATCACGAGAAATGTGTTTTTGTTAACTGACCTTTAACATAAGAATACTCTTACTGCTATCGCCTCTGTGGTTCAACGGTCCGGTGTTGAACTTGACTACATGAGGTGCTGATTTCGTTTCTGAGGTTAGGCAACGAAAAGGGTTTTTTTTTAGTTATCCCATAATGATAATTTTACCCGGGATTGGATATATCACTTTGTAGGACTTCGTGTCTTTGGCTAGTCGTAGGTTGGGTACCTACGACTAGCCAACCAAAGACTTGGGCCTCTGTCTACCGCTTCGGGGATATAAGTGTGAAATGTTTATGTTATGTGTTAAATGGTCTACCGCACGAGATACCAGACTCGGACCTCTTTGTTGTACGTCCCCAGTCGCATTAAAATTTAACTTTTTAAAATTCGGCAACCGTCATTCAGGACAAACTTATTACGGGCAACCCTATATCATCGTATTCACAATAAAACAGCGCTTATTTTTATGTTTGGTTAATAGCTTAAACAAATAGGTGAAAATAACTACGAGCGAAATACCTGTTTACACCTGGCAACCCAAACGTTATGCCAGGAAAATAATAGGCAACCCTCCGTTTACATATTCTAGTGTGTTTATTATTACATAGGCTGTGAACTTTCCGATAGTGTTAAATTTTTTTGTTAAACTCAATGGTGCAATTTAAAAAAAAATATTTTTCAATTTTTAATTAATTATAGCCTGGCCAAGATTTTATAAGGCAACCCATGTTTTTTATCATTTTTAATAAACTAAATTACCTATCGAATAATTTTTATCCATTAAACAGATCGGTGAAGGTCGTTGTTATATCGGATCTTCTACTATTATTCTATTTTTCATTCTGCGTTCTTAATACTTTTTAAACAGCCAGTAGAGTTTGCATCGTAATGCAACCTCTACAATATCTACTCGCTTTCAAATAAGACCGATTTTGCTGCGTTTCGTCTTAAGTTTTTTTAAGGACAAGTCACATAAATTGAATCTAACCTTAAAGTAGGCAAATTATATGCTTGTGTTGTGGGTGTAATCAACTATTCTAATATATAGAAATACTTAAATAGATACCAGAATAAATTTAATAAACACCCAGATCCGGTAATGCAGACATCTAAATGTTCATCACACAAATGTCTGCCCCCGTCGGGATTCAAATCGAGCCTCGCTGTTGGTCGACGCAGTTAGGCGTGAACGCTAAGTCCCACAATGTAATAGGTGGCAAGCCTATCACTAACCGCGCACATAAAACAACAGTTTGGTACAATGCCTGGCAGTTTTTTTTTTTAGAAAATTGGAAATACCAAATTTTCTTTTTGGTGTCCGACCCGAGAATCGGACGTGGGACCACATGCAGTCAAATCAAACAGCTGGACCGCTAGACCACAAGGCGAGACAAAAGAAGTAAAAAAAGACAATGTTTTTATACTATCAACGTTAATAATTTGTTTTTTGTTAACAGAATGAATATCAAAACAAATATTCTGAATATGTTTAATTTTTAATACGATTTCCTAGATACTGTGAATAAGTTTGAAGTTATAAGTATATAAATTCTTTCCTAAATATATTTCACCTATTTTCTCGTTTCTCGTGTAATGTTAACGTAACTGCGCTAGGGGTTTCCAGGAACCATAACCCGTTGTTTATTTTAAACAAGAAAAAGAAAATATCTCATTGCATTTGGTGAATTGTCCTGACAGCTTTCTTCTTCTTTTTTTACTATAAATATGGGCTCCAATCATTTTTTTCGACTATAAAGTAGTGACTGGCGGAGTTTCTGTGGTAGTAAACAGTTAGTCGTAGTTATCTCATATTTCTTGAATTTAGTAAAAACACATTTTTTTTGGTAGCAAAGTAGTAGCTTAAAAAGCATATAGGTTTCCTAATGGTAAGGAATTCACGCCACTTAGGGACACCAAAGGTGGTAATGGTGTGTTACCAACCTGAGGCCGGGATATTTTGCCTCGAGCATAAGCAAAGTACTTATGCTCGATACTTTTATACTGCTAAAAATTAACGATAAACGAAATTAATGATAATATAGTAACTTATAATAAAACTTATTAATATATAGAAATAGCCGACCTGTTGAACTTCGTATTGCTAGATATTGATAGTTAATCTGTAATATGAAAAAGAAATAAAAAATGAACTGCTAAATGTGTTGCTAAGCCCATAACTTCTTAACGACTAAACCGAAATGGCTATTTTTTTGTTAGTTATTATCAGAATGAGGTTCTTATTAAGAGAAAAACCGGGAAAATTGCAGGGAAAATGGGAAAAACAATACTTATTTTTTCTCACACAAGCTAAACGGTTGGAACGAAGTTCGCCGGGACAGCTAGTAGGAAATAAATAAGTCTGTAAAGGAAAAATCAAATATTGTATTTCCCATTTTTTCTAAATTTTTTCTGGTATATAGATTATCCCAGATTAAGGGAAAATATTTCCTTTTCGAATATCGTCAACTTTGAACTTCTCGTTTTTGGTTTTTTCTTATAATTTAATTTATTAATGTTCAATATCCCTGAAGATGCTGTAAAATCGAAAGCGGGTGACTAATTAAGCCATTTTATGATTTTTTATAACATATAAAGTAAAACAGTGTTAGTGTATTCATATATTAAATAAAGGAAATTAAAATACATTATCAAAAGCTGTTTATTCCAAATTAAATGAGGTTGAAACAGGAAGTGAGGAGTGAAATGTTGGAGCTTTGCAATCGACTGATTTCGTAACGATTTGGTTGAATTCATCATTTATAATTATAACACACGAATGGACAAGTGGTTGAAGAGAGAAAAAAAAAACTTGTACAGTACTACTATTTAAATTATGCATTTCGGCTTTATACTTTTTACTCTTTTCAACTGACGAAAAAAGGAGGAGGTTCTCAATTCGCCTGTATGTATGTTTCGCGATTATTCCGGTTTTTTGTGGACGGATTTTCAAAATTGATTTTTTAATTGAAAGCATATACTCCCGCAGTGTTCCCATTATAGTTTGGTCCAGGTGTACATTAGCATTCATGAGAAAACCACATATGTTCCAAATTTGAAGTCGCTTTTTTGCACTTTTACTGCGTTTAAATTATTACACTTTATACTTTTATTTTAAAATTGGCTGATCTAATCTAAATTAAAGTGGAATGATTGATTATGTATAATAACAACTATACATAGATCTCTTTAAAATACATTCAGATTTCCGAAGCTTGACGAATGTAACCGAAGCACATAATTTAAATGGTACTGTATTTTTGTGCGTCAAACATGTCAGAGCTGCTACTTTGTAACTAAGCATTAAATTTATTTGGATTTTAAAATAATGCAAAAATTTCTGATAAATATACATAAGTGGTAGACTAAAGTTAAAACAAAAATATTTTATGAAGTGTATCTTAGCAATTACGTGTTTAAATAAAAATAACTACATTAAAAACTGACTTCAAAACTAAAAAGTTAACAATAATAATGATTTAATATTAATTATATACTACCTGTTATTTATATGTGCTATTTACTAGGCATTACAATTATTTAACTACATAGGTTTGAAGTCGTTGCCAAGCCTTAAACTAATAATTATATTATAACTAAGTATTAAATTGGCTACTAGTAGAATCTAGGCAATAAAAAAATCGCAAGAAAATCCGTGTAGTTTTAAATATCTAAGCATATATAGGGATAGGTAGCGGGAAGCGACTTTGTTTTAAACTTTAGTGATATCGCTCTGTGCTACATACAAATAAACAAACACTTTTGCTATTAATTAAAATAATTTCTCGTTTTAAGCAGAGGGAAGCTTCCGTTTGTGTACGTTTTGTATACTGCATCTTATTATAGTCGCCGCCTTTGAGAGGCGAGCAAACGGATCGCCAACTGCTAAAGGCAAACTTTAAATAAGGTGGCTTACGAGTGTACACTATTCGAAGAAACGCTGCTGCCGTAACGCGTTGGAAACGAAAACAGTTTTATATCATAAACATCTCTAAATGGTATGAATTTGTAAAAGATATGTACCCCACATTGTAATTCCCATATATTTGCGAAAGGTTAGAGGCAGGCTTCCGAATTTAATTCTTTATAATTCTTATTTTTGTTGGGTTGTTTTTCTTAGATCACAAAAAGTGATACATAAATTTTGACAGTTTTTTAGTATGGATGATTAGATTGGTTCAATGACAGCCTCCTTGGTTGAGTGGCTAGCGTACACGCGGCATTGACCAACCGCTTAACCCGAGTTCGATTCCCGACGGGGGCAAGCAATTGTGTAATGAACATTTAGATGTCTGCATTTCCGGGTCTGGGTGCTTATTAAATTTGTTCTGGTATCTATTTATGTATATCTACTTATGTATAAGAATCGTTGACTAACATTCATAACACCAGCAATTTGCTTATTTTGGGGTTAATTTCCAACTGTCTAATATTTATTTAAAAAATTGATAAAATTTAGCTCTTTAATAAGGTGAAGTAGAGATGGAAGAATTTGTTTTCTTTTTACTTGAGATAAGCTATGGAAACGAGTTTGTATAATTATTAATACTAGTAGTCGCTCAGTGATCCAGATTCGACCATAATAAATTTTAATATATTTATGATAAGAACGCCATCTTCATTTATCAAGACCAACTACTTTGTTTCTAAACTTTATGAATATACTTTTTACGCCTTCTATGATCTTTAATCGAGATGCTGTGAAAGTGAAACCGGTTGGCTAATTTTGTTAAAACAGAAGATATCCTTCTGATAATACATTAAGTGAGACAGTGTAAGTATGCTTTTATATTATTAACTAGCCAATCCGATGAATTTCGAATCGCTTCACTGACACTACACTTCAGCTACTGACAGTTTATGTGCACAAAATTACAGTGTTTTTTCCTACTTTCTCAGCAGTTTTCCGTGTTTTTCTGTATACATGATCCTTCTCCTAACATAACCAATACTGCAACAAAAACTTAGCAAAATTGGTCCATCCGTTTAGGCGTGATGATGACCACACGAAACGGGAATTCATTTGTTTATAACAGATTACAAAATGGGATTTCACCGAGTGCGAAGAATGGAAACATTTTAATGTATAAATATCAACGATCTATTACCATTACATACGTATATTGTGTCTGTATATTTTATAATCGTCAGTCTATTTATTTATTGTAATGCAAATCCTATTGGCCAGTTGTGTATTTTCGTTTTTGTTACAAAAAAGCTCATGTTGGAAATTCAGTCCAGGGCAGGCTTAAGATCAACGGAGTAATAATAGAAATAACCAAAAAAAAAAACCCAATAAAACTGGAATGACTTTATTCGTAAATTAAATAAAAACTGATTTAGTCAACAAATGGTTGACGCAAACGAAACAAAATATCTTGTTATGAAGCTAAAAAACCTAACACTATTACTCGTGTTTAAAGATAAAGTAATTTTGCATAGTCACGAAACCGTCAAGCTTTCATTGAAGCGACACTTATTTAGAATTGTTATGATTTCAAAACGGGTGCAACGGAAAAACGACAGGTAGGAGACACAAATATATATTCATCTCATTTTTTTGTCGATTTACTGAAGTTTCACTTCTATCGTGTGTGAATCGCACACACGTCTTTTTTTGTTGTTCACGAAATAACGAAATAACAGTACGTCAGAGATACAATGCACAGCGTGCGCGCCAGTAAAAATAATAGTGATATATTATCACTTATTATTAAAACAAACTAACGTTACAGTTTTAGAAAAAAACTGAGATTATACATAATGAAAAGGGTTTATTAGGATAACCCACATATTTATTTCTGTAAACATACAGAAAACTAATGTCAGTAATTCTTTCTAGAGACCGAAACGTGGTAAGTAGTTTTTTTTTTGAAAGTTTACGGTTTTGTATATTGAGCCAAATTTCTAGAATCGTATTTTGGTTTTAATACTATTTTAAGAAGTTTGTTGATTATTAGTACTCATAAAAAGTTGTTAATCATCAGTGAGGGCAAGTTTGCATATTTAGAACGTATAAGCTAAAACGTAGTGATTATATTCTCTTAGGTATAAGCTTTCATTATTTTCTCACGTTTAAAAATTCGCTCAAAGTATTTGGTTTTAAAGTAACATTTTGCGAATTAGTTGAAAATAATACTTTAGTAAAAAGCAGAAAAGGGACGGATTGTGTCGTTTGTAGAGTGACTCCTACAAAGAGCCAATTACTAAGTGTAATGAAAATGAAGTACCAGATGGTGGTGCTAGTGAAAATACTTTTTCTTACTTGTTGTCCGTGTGTCCAAAGCGCTTTTTACATTCATTTAAAATTACACAAAGGCGGGCCTGTGCAGTTTCACTCGAGTTTTTTTAAATTAAAACTTCAATTACAAACATTTTAAAACTTTTATTTAGCCAGAGAGCAGGGTCCCAACATTTTATAAATATTGTGATATTTTTTTTCCATTCAGATCAAATTAGTGCACAACTTTTGCAGTTTATGGAAATGTTTTTTTATATCGTAATAATAGTTATAAGAAATTTCGCCTAGGTTGCGTCGAATTCTCATAATATTAAGATTTCCTCAAAAAATGTTTGCCTTAATGTTTTTAGTTTTGTAAATAAATTATTCACTCGCCTATATTAAAACGGTCGTTAAAAAGTTTTTATAGCTTCAATATACCAAACTTTAGTAATTATTGAGCTTATAAAGAAATATTTATAGCCTTTATTGAGTACCTAAACATTAAACTTGGAGCTCATAGCGAAATCTAAATGTTGGGTAAACTAAAGCTGGACTTTAACCCGTCTCTGATTTAACTCTAAGTTAGTAAAAAATAGATAATTTATGATACTTTTTCAATTATACAGAAATCACAACGCTTACTATAACCAAAGTTAGTAAGGCATATTTTTTTATGACATTGGTTGGCAAACGGACGGATTTCCTGGTGGTAAGAAATTCTCGCCACCTAGAGACGCCAAAGGTGGTAATGGTGCGTTGCCAACCTGAGGCCGGGATGTTAGGCCTCGAGCAAAACCGGCTACCTAACCCTCCAAACCTGAACACGTCAACGGCAAGCATTGGACGTTATGGCGGCAGGAATAGGTAAAGTAAAGTACTCAAGAAGGAGTGAATTCTAAAATTTGACGGACGGAAAAGTAAAAGAGTTTGAATATCCGTGGAAGTGAGATACAGGAAAACGAAGTATTGAACTACGGCTAGAACGACACGGTGATTCACTGGATTGTAAAAAATTAAAACGCTCCCGAAGGATTATACAAAACATTAAAAAGGAGACAAAGTATAAGAGAATTCATGCAAAGACGGATGGAACCATTTGAATTGTGCTTTAAAGATGTAGATATAATCACATTTGTGATAACCAAAGATCAAACAAGTACAAGAATTTTGGATATTTTTTTAGTTTCTCAAATATGTAATAAAAAAATCGATTAAGTCTAGGACCTATGATTAGTGACACATTAGTCTACGCAACGTTTATAATAACATTTATAAAGAAACAATCTAGATAGACAAAAATAAAGATAATGTTACATCCACAACAATATCTTCATCGTGTTTGTAATCTTACAATCAATCTCGGCTGTAATCTGCGCGGTACAGAAGGACGTGTAATTGGGTCGGCACTATTACGGTTACATGTGCACTCTTTCAGCTCAGTGCTTAACCGTTTCTTAACCGTGGATTAATTTGTCGTCATACACTGGCTTGCAATTTTGATTCTAAATCTTTCCGGTCGAAATCTTTACGGTTAAAAGAAAACTCTTTTTATTTTCAATTTTGAAAAAGGAAGAGGTTATATTGTCGGTCTATATTATTTTATGTATCTACCCGATAGCTAATCTTTGACTATTAAGATCTTCGTCGTTTCTGTATGGTTACTCTTGAATCTCTATTTAATACAAATTAGAAATTATCGCCTCTGTAGACCACAGTAGCGGTTCAGGTGTTGGACTTGACTGCATGAAGTCCCGGGTTCAAATCCCGTGTCGGGCAACAAAAAAGAAAATTTTGGTTTTTCCAACTTTCTAGCTTAAAAAAATGTTGTTTGGGATTAGATTATATGTCTCCGGTTTGCAACAGACTTGCTACCTATCACGTTGTGGGACTTAGTGTCTTCGGCTAGTCTTGGTGTCCTTGTTGTGCCTTTGCCTACCTCGTCAAGGTTATGGGCGTGAAGATACTTGCTTTTTTATATGTTCGGTCTATATTGTTTTAGGTAGCTAATCTTTGAGTATTAAAAAAATTCGATCCTGTATGGTTATTCTTGAATCTCGATTTAATGCAAAATTAGAAATTGGAAGCGGACATGTCAGTTTAGGTCGAGAGTAGCTAGTAGTAACTATGAGTATACTATGTAGGTAACACATTACTAGCCGATTATTAACATTTAATCCCAAAAAAATTCAACTTCTGTGATCAAGTAATTTATTGTTTATTAGTAACTTAATATTAATCGTTAGCCAGTATTGTATTCAAGAGTCTCTACAGTGACATTACATATCTAATCACCAGTTTACATGTAATAGATATACTTTTTTATGATAATGAAGGCAAACAAGCAGATGGATTTCCTGATGATTCACGCCATCTAGAGACACCAAAGGTGATAATGGTGAATGGTGTAATTCGGCCTCGAGCAAATGTCACGGTATTAGTGACGGTAAGCCTATACATAAGCTACTACTAGGTGGTAGAGTTTCGCAGCATCTCGCCCAAATTGGTACCACTGCCTTACCTATTCCTGTCGCCGTAACGTCAGTGCTTGCCGTTAACGTTTTCCGGTTGGGAGGCGGTTAGGAGGGTAGCTGGTAAACTTACTTTTGCTCGAGGCCTAACATCTCGGCCTCAGGTTGGCAACGCACCATTATCACCTTTGGTGTAATCTAGACGGCTTTAATTTCTTACCATCAGAAAATCCGTCCGCTTGTTTGCCTTCCAATATTATAAAAAGTAGTTTTTTTTTTTTTTTTCTAGTATATGAAATTTTTGTATCGCCAAATGACACCATAACCCAAAGATATAGCTCAATATCCTAAGTAAAAGAGACGAAAAGTAATAAATATTACGCACAGCTCATATCCGGTAATACACCAATTTGAATAAGGGTCCCTCATTCATGAGGTAATGATCTGGTTAAAGTCAACGAGCCAAGAATAAATTCGGATGTAGGAACTAAAAGGTCCATGGATTTTACCAGTTGACGATAAAGTGAATTTGTTTTCGTAGATATATTTATATATTTTAAACCATTCGGAGGTTTCTTCAAACTGGTCATTTAAGCAATAGCTAGTGATGTTAATCTATTTTATTTCGATGTCTAAAAAAATCGATATTACCAGTGTTTTATCAATAACTAGCTGTCCCGGCGAACTTCGGTTCACCCGTTCAGTTTGTATGGTAAAAAGTAAAATGTTGTTTTTCTTAGTTTTCTCGCTTTTTTTCCTTTTTCTTTTCTTTTAAACCTTCCCTGGACTTGAACAAATAATTCAAAACCAAAATTAGTGAAGTCGGTTCAGCCGTTCTCGAGTTTTAGCGAGACTAACGAACAGCAATTGATTTTTAAATATAGAATAGATAACTAATAACTTATTACTTCCTGCATGGGAACAAACTTTTTGTTTTTGAACAAAAAGTTGCTTCTGTCATCTGTCTAAGAGTTGGAACTCTGCCGGAAAAATGTTTGTTGATCATAAGTGCAGTAAGTAAGTATCTTACTTATCTAACTTACGCGCATATCCTCGAGGTAGGCAGAGGCGTATCTAGGGCACCCATGACTAGCCGAAGACACTAAGTCCGATAGTGTGAAAGTCCCATTTTTTATTAGAAAATTGGAGAAATCGCATTTTCCTTTTGTTACCCGTCCCGGGAATCGAACCAACACCTGGTCAAAGTCAAGTCCAACACCTGGACTGCTAGCCCGCCTAGGCGATACTGTAGTGCAGTAAAATTGGAAATACAGACTCTAACTATTTTTTAGGTCGTAGCGATTTGATCTTTTTTTTCGAAAGATTAATTATCTTTCGAAAAAAAAGATCCAATCGCTTCGATCGCAATGTTTTCGAGATTTTCTCATTTTTTCGACATACTGCTTGTAGTTTTGAGTTATACTCAATAATGAAAAAAAGTTTGTGTATATTCTAAATCCATATTTTTTTTGAAGAAAGAAAGTTTTTTTTTGCATTATTAAGTATAACTTATAAACCACTTATCGGATCATGATTAAATTACTATGGGACCAACTCGGATCTATAACCTATCTTTTTAAAAACAGAACCATCAAATTATTTTATTATTGATAGAGTAATCTCGTAATAAACATGCTAATTTGATTAAATAAAATACAGTCGGATTGAGAACCTCCTCCTTTTTTCGAGTTGATTAAAAATAAAACTTTAAAGGATAAGGTCAGCAATATTTTTTCGGAATTATTTTTTACGGAAAAATCAAAACCAAATTTCGTTTCTATTACAAAATTGAAAAAGAAATTTTGATTTGCCCGATTTGAAAGTGAATCCAAGATCTCTTGTCGTCAACGCCAACACCAGACCACTTAACTACAGGGGATCGTACCTGTCTAAATGTACCTACCTACACATAAGTGATCTCACGTTCATATTTCCACATATACCGACATATACATATACAGTGAGTTCGTTAGAACGTCAAATATTTCTGCACGTTTGTTCCTATGTAGAAAATATTCATGAACTTGTTCGAAACCTAAAACATGACACCGTTTTTCTATTTATTTTATTATTATGGGTATTACTTACTTACATCTAACGTGAAAGTATATTTCAGTGTGTCACGAGTGTTGACATTTGAAGTCGTTTGTGTGAAGGTGTCTCCAGAGACAACTTAGTTTATCCGGTCACAGGATTTTAAATAACAGTGAAGACCAAGAGATCCTATTATAATATTATATATGCGAAAGTTGTCTGTGTGTTTGTTAATTCTTCACGTAAAAACTGCTGAACCGATTTTTATGAAATTTGGCACACTCATAGATGGTAATTTGGATTAACACATAGGATAGTTCTTATCCCGAAAGAATTTTCTAGTGAGATCACGTGGGCAACGCTGCGGGCTACAGCTAGTATTCACAAAAATATGGCCTCAAATTACGTAGCCAAAGGTGCCTCCACCTTAGACTCTCTCTCAGCTTTCCATCAGGCTGGTTTCGAGTTATTACACTAATCTGTCAGAATCAGAATAAGAATCAGAAATATATTTATTCACTTAAACCATACAAGTGGTATTTGTGCCTTTTTTTTACACTACCACCGGATCGGAACGCGGTCACACACTGAAAAGATCTGGCGAAAGAAACTCAGCAGGCATGTTATTTTCAATAATAATAATAACAATATAAACTAGATAAAAAATATATATTACAATCTTACTTTAACATAAATTGAAAATCCTAAATAACTTAATTGTGTACCAATTAGTGGTACCAATCCGGGCAAGTCGCTGCGAAACTCTACCACCTAGTAGGATGTCACGGTGTTAGTGACGGCAAGCCTATGCTCGCGTTTTACGAGCTCCCTGGCAGGAATAAAAATAAAGCTTACCTTCTGAAGGTCAATGTTGCTTTGTTGAAGTGAATTTATTTCTTATATTATTTTACTACAATCAGGATTGACATCTGTCATTGTCCTTTTTTACCTTTTTAGTTTAGTAGTTGACGAAAAAAGAATTGTTACAAGTCTGATGAGCCTGTATATGTCTGTATATCCTTTGCTTTTTTTATGATAATGAAAGGCAATTAAGCAGGCGGATTTTCTGATGGTGAAAAATTAACGCCTTCCAGAGACACTAAAGGTTTTAATAGTGCGTTACCAACCTGAGGCCGGGAAATTAGTCCGTTCGTAAAAGTTTGATTATCGGCTACCTTATTATAATTTCTAAACAATTGTACCAAATTCGATGCGATTTTTCGTGTTTGAAAACTGATGTGGTTGAGATGGTTTTTAGCTACATTGCGGAAAGGTTTTGTGGGAGGTTTTTGATTTTTTTTTTAGTTTATGATTATTTTGTTAATTATAAGTTACTTACATATTGCCTTTTGTGCAGGATCCTATGGCATCGTATGACGTCAATTTTACGTTACGACCTGATCGACTCCAACCGCCACGGCACCAGGTGCGCCGGTGAGGTCGCTGCGACCGCTAATAATTCATTATGTGCTGTCGGCGTTGCCTATGAAGCTAGTGTTGGAGGTAATGTATTAGAATTCAATATTAAGAAATAAAAATGTACAGACAACCGATTGAAAGATTGACAAAAAAACATGCAATGCGAGTGTTACATTTTTTGAAGTGTAAACTTCTTTAGCAGCGTTGCGCACTTTTTTGGAATGGGAAACTTCTAAACTAGCGTCTGGACACGTGACGTGATCGAAAATTAGTAATTCGGCGCAGGTCGCTTGCTCGAGTAAAACGGCGCAGGGCGCTTGCACGAATGTTCGTGTTGCCATGTTTGTGAACGATAGCGCAATAAATGAATATTGTGTTCTACCACATAAATTATAGTAGGTTCATACTGATAATTAAAGCAATTCGTGCAAATTATTCCCCAAGCATTCCAAATTCGTGGTTTTTTTATGTGATAATACATCCCGCGGCTCTCCTGGTGTCTTAACAAAACATGAAAATGTCAATTCACTTTGAGTTTATAGTTAGGTCACATTAATACATTTACTTAATAAATAATATTAAAAGTAATTCTACCCGTTCCCTTAATATTTTATTCTTGATTTTGACAGCAAAACACTCATCACAAAACCCATTTAAATAAATTTCATACAAATAAAATTAACAGTTAGTAAAAAAAATAATTATGTAAAATTTTTGTAATACTAAAACATTAACACGTAGTTAAAATTAACGTTTTTAAATTAAAAAAATCTGTTTTAAGGCTATGTTCATACAAAACTTTAGCTTTATGCAGTCTCAACAAAACATAAAGTTGTCATTTTTAAGGCCATATTTAGTTAGGTCAATTTAATTTTCTTAATGAATTATGTTAACAACATTCGTTATGTAAAAAAAAAGTTTCTTTGCGCTTACATCCCTGAAGAGGTAGGCAGAAGTACAACCAAGCCACCCACAACTATCCGAAGACACTAAGTCCCACAATGTGATAGGTGGCAAGCCTATCGCCAACCGGACACATATCCAACTCTGGGCAACTTTATTTTTAATAGGAAATTGAAATATTCATAGTTTTTAAATTTTTTTTGTTGCTTAACCCGGGTCGACCCCGGCACCTCAAGAAATCAAGTTCTACGCCAGACCGCTAAACCACAGAGGCGATCGTATTCGATTCGTTATGTATTACGGAAAAAAGTCCCACATTGTCCAATATTCAATTACCTTAATAACCAATATTAATTATAATGTATGAGAATCAAAGATTAAGAAATAAAAATGTAAAAGGTCCAGACAACTGATTGAAATATTGACAAAAAAACATGACAAAGAATGTAAATTTTTTTAAGTGAAAACTTCTTTAGCAGCGTTGCGCACTTTTTTGGAATGGGTAAAAAGTTCTAAACTAGGACGGACACGTGACGTGACCTGATCTAAAATTTGTAATTCAGCGCAGGGCGCTTGCGCGAATAAAACGGCGCAGGGCGCTTGCGCAAATGTTCGAGTTGTCATGTTTGTGTACGATAGCGCAAGAAATAAAATTTGTATTCTACCACATAAATGATAGAAGTTTCATACTGAAAATTAAAGCAATTCGAACAAATTGTTACCTAACCATTTCAAAATATCAAAAATGAACAACGTTCATATTTAAGTTTTCACTTCTGCCGGCACTCCCGGAGTGCAATCCGTCGTTTTTTTGTGATAATATATCGAAGAAGCCCGCGGCTCTCCTGGTGTCTTAACAAAACATAAAAATATCAATTCCTTTTGAGTTTACAGTTGGGTCACATTAATACATATACTTAATAAATAAACCAAATAATATTAAAAGTAATAATTATTGTATGTGTTTCCTTAATATTTAGTTCTTGATTTTGACAGCAAAACACTCATAACAAATTCCGTTCTAATAAATTTCATACAAATAAAATTAACAGTAAGTAAAAAAATAATTATGTTAAACTTTTATAATATCAATACATAAACATGTGGTTAAAATTACCTTTTTTAAATTTAAATAATCTATTTTTAAGTCTATGTCATACAAAACTTTAGTTAAAGTTGTCATTCTTTTTAAGGTCATATTTAGTTAGTTCAATTTAATTTTCTTAATGAATTATGTTAACAACATTCGTTATGTAAAAAAATAAGTTTCTTTACGCTTACATCCCTGAAGAGGTAGGCAGAAGTACTACCAAGCCACCCACAACTAGTCGAACACACTAAGTCCTACCGGACCGCTAAAACAGAGAGGCGATCGTATTCTATTCGTTATGTATTACGGAAAGAAGTTCCACATTGTCCAATATTGAATTACCTCAGTATATATCTTGTATTTCTTCGTGTGCGTGGGTAAGGCGTGTATAAAATTAAATTACCCTCTCCCTAACGACGAATAGCAATACCACATCGAGTTAACAATTTAGCTAAACATTTCTCAGAACCTTTTCCCTCATTATACGTCCCCGTGAGAGCAATATCTTGTTCGTGTGTTCCCCGGGACGTGTGTACCTTGTAATTGTTATTAATTAGTCTTTACACCTGAGATATTTAAAACGTCTTTCTTCATTAATGTTGTCGGAGAGTTGGGTTCGTTCAGAAACAACGTAATGCTTTGTTAAAAATTTATGTTTTTTGTTATTTTTTTTTTCTTTAATGGCAAGAAATAAGCGCAACATAATATAACCCATATAACTATCTTTCTATGACATAAAAATAATTCGCTAAATGTGTTGGTAAGCGCATAACTTTCAAAAGACTGCACCGATTTAGCTAATTAGTTTGTTATTGTGTTAGTTATTATCAGGAGAAGGTACTTATGAAGAAAAAAAACAGGAAAGTTGCAGGTTAAATGGGACAAATAGTATTTTTTTATTGCCCGTACTGAACGGGTGAAACGAAGTTCGCCGTGATAGCTAGTAGCCATTAAGATCCTTTTTTCTTTACTGTAGTTTTTTTTTAAGTTTCCGTGGATAACTTAACAATTTTATTTTGAAAGGCAGATATCTCCACTGACTTATTATGATAATATTAAGATTTGATAATTCCTTTTTTGAAAGGTGGCCATTACTGTAAGAACCATATAAATTTTATAATACAAATTAACGTATTTTAAAACTGAGCACCTTTATTTGCTCTGGTTTGCTCGTATACCGAGTGGTAGGAAAAAGCATAGGAGGTGGTGGGCTTACCATAGAAGGGTCTTTTTGATGATATTGGAAGGCAAACAAGCAAAAGGATTTGCTGATGTTAATAAATTCACGCTGCCTAGAGACACCAAAGGTGGTAATGGTGCGTTACCAACCTGATGCTGGAATGTATGGCCTCGAGCAAAATTAAGTTTACCGGCTATCTTACCCTCCAAACCGGAACATGTTATGACGTTATGGCGGCAGGAATAGGTAATGCGGTGGTATCAATCCGGGTAAGTCGCTGCGGAACTCTATCACCTAGTCAGATGTCGGTAAGCCTATGAAGGTAGATAGGTAAGGTAAGGTAGGTTTATTCTGCAAAAGGAGCCCGGACCAACACGTGAAGTTGAATCTTATAATTGTATAAATCATCAGGGAAAAAAGAGAAAATTCTCCAAGCAGGCAGAACATTGAACGAAAAACGTCCAGACTAATATAACAAAGTTTGATTAATCTATCATGTGACTAATATTAGGAAGTCAGCTGTATTACAAACCATCTAATAACTTTTGATATATTGTCCTCCTAACAAGAAAGTAACTCCCGTAGCTCCCAAAGAATTAACTTGCGAGAAAATGTACGGTTCTTTTGTTACCGTGAAGATTCTTACATTAGCATTCTTTCATAAAAATCTGTACAACACAACACAACTAAATTGACTCCCTCTGAAATAATATTTAGGTTTTTTTTTTCTGTTTAGTTTTAGTGCAATCAATTTAATTATTCTGTTATTTATCGTTTTTTGCTATTTTTCTGTTAATTTATTGTTGAGGGTTGTTGTCAAAACGTTTTGCGTTAATTTATACCAATATTATTAATGCGAAAGTCTGTCTGTTTGTTGCTCTTGAGGCAAAAACGCTGAATCGGTTTTGATAAAATTTGATATGCAAACTACAGATGCGAGTCAAGCAAGGCATTAGTGTTCAATTTTTATTTTACTGGATTTTTATTGAGTAAAAAAAGTATGTTAACGCCTATATCCCCGAAGAGGCTGGCAGAGGCATAACCACAACACCCACGACTAGCCGAAGACACTAAGACCTACAAAAAAGGGGCCTCAAACCCAAAGCTGTTCTATGGATTTACGCGGCCATAATAAGACCTATAGTCTGATACGGCTGTATAGTCTGGAACAGCAGAACGGCCCTAGTAACATGCCAATCTACCCTGTCGAACCTTCAAAGAATTGTCTGCTGCATGGCCACCGGTGCATTCCGATCATCTCCCACACAAGCGCTGGAGGCGATTCTTAACTTGCACCCTCTACATATTCATGTACAACGGGAAGCTAAACTCGCTATGCTCCGCGCAATTGAGACAGGCCAATGTAGCTGGCTATCTTCAACTCTGAGGACACTTTACAATGGACTCATTGCAAATCCTCATGGCTATGCCATCGGATACCATGATAATAAAATACAGTTTCAAAAGACTGTAGGATATTGCTTTAACAGCAGAGAAGAATGGATTAACGGAGTACCAAAACCCATCGAATCAGGAGACGTCACGTGGTTTACTGAGGGATCAAGAAAAGATGGGAATGCGGGAGCAGGTGTCTACTGCCAACGACCGTTATTCAACAAGCATGTAAGCTAGGGTCTTCACGCTACTGTATTCAGTCTGAAATATATGCTACGAGTATCTTAGTGTGTGCTCAAGAAAACCTAAGCCTGGCAATTGGCTGAAAATTGTAGGCCAACAGCACGCTAAAACTCTTTTTACTGGATTTTGTACCAAATTTTCATCGATTGCAATGAACATGCAACGTAAAGAGCTCAGGATCTTAGTTCGAGCGTTAACAGGACACTGCAGACTCGACAAACATTTAAACAGAATGAGCCCAGCAGAAGAACCCGATTGTAGATTTTGCTTGGAGGCAGAAGAAATGGCAATATACATACTCTGTGAGTGCCCAGCACTTAACCAAATAAGGAGTAGACTTCTGGGTGAACACATAATAAACCCCCAAGATATTAAGTTGATAAGTCCCAAGTGAATCGTACAGTTCCTAGTGACTGCCGGCCTTGCAGAACTTATGTAAGCTTAATGAATAAGAGGCGTGATCACATTAGATCTGTCAAGGTCGCAGTGATCCTCGTGATTCTTTGACCTGTGCTCTTTAATACTCATAATAAAGTTATAAAAGGTGGTAAGCCTTTCGCCAAACGGGCACATAGCAAATCCCGGGCAACGTTATTTTTATTAGAAAATTGAAAATACACATTTGAAATTTTTTTGTTGCCCGATCCGGGGATCGAACACGGACCTCAAGAAGCTAAGTCCAACGCCAGACCGCTAGATCTCAGAGGCAACAAGCAAGCAAGTTGTTAGGTTTCTTGCTGGCTTTTTCTCCCAGAGATAGTTTTCTGAATCGCGGTGATAGTTTGTAAATTAATTTTAACGATCTATTGCCAACCTTTGTTATATTTACCTGAACGAATAAATGATTTTTCATTTTCATTTATCAGTCCTTTCAGAAAAATAGAAAATCTTTACTGTTTTTGTAACTAAATTTAAACTTTTACTTTTTTATTTTTTCGTATGTTATGAATCATTATTATTTGCCATTTTAGGATGAACCAGTAATGACGACATCTTTTCAGATGTAAACTCGATGATTAGCACCGTTCAACTGCGTTATGGAATAAAATACCCTATTTAATCACTTAGTGAATATATTTACAAAAATCACTTCATATAACTACTGACACATTATATTTTTAAGTACGCTCTATGACTTTAAAGACGCAAAACTTCAGCCAAACCTAGTCAGCCCTTTTGATTGTGTGGCTATATCATATAAATCGAACTGCTGTAACAGCAATAGCTATATTATAATCTAGCGGAATAAAATACTTTACGTTCTATTTCGCCTTACACAAATAAAACTATTAAAACCAATCAAACTATTTCGGAGAAGCAAGAACAACGAAACACGACATTTTTGTGTAAAAATATATGCTAAGCAACCATTATTATTATTTCTAGAATTAAAATGATCATAATTTTACATAAAGGTCTCAAAGTTTTACCTCAACCCTTCATACACCGACATATAATAGCCGTAACAAGAAAATAACTCTCGTACCTCACAACGAATTAACTTACGAGAAAATATTACGGTTCTTTTGCGACCATACAATTTCTTTTACGAGCATCCTTTTACGTAAAGCTTGCTAAGGGTACTGTTACTATCATATTAACTTGTGAAGGTGTCACACTTCATGCCCTTTCTCATGTCTCATGTTACTTTGCAAATCGTTAGTGTTTATGGAGACACACACATTAACTACAACGATACCACTTGGGAAATTAAATTACAAAGAGAAACCTTTTTGCTATCGCATTTATTACTGTACTTTTTATTATACATTAACTAGCTTTTGCCCGCGGCGTTGCCCGCGTTGTTAATGGTCCAACAGGAACATTAGTTCGGGATAAAAACTATATGTTACCCCTAGTTAGTATCATGTTTGTGCCAAACTTCATAAAAATCAGCTCAGCAGTTTTTGTGTGAAGGAGTAACAAACAGACATACAAACTTTCGCATTTATAATATCATAACATCTAAAAGTATAGAAGAGTGGATTATGTACATTTCAAATATTTAAAAAAAAATGCAGACTACTAAGAAGAGGAGCAAAATATATTTTTAGAATATTTGTTTGTCTGTTTTATTACTACGATTCACGCAGAATCTATTGAACTGATCGTAACGGAATTTGGCTGGAAGGTATATTTTACTTAATGGCTTTTTTTAAACCCCCAAAGTAAGCAAATTATAATATGCTTGTGTTATGGGTGTTAGTCAATGATACTAATACATAGAAATGCTTGCATATATACCAGAATAAATTTAATAAACACCCAGACCCGGAAATGCAGACATCTAAATGTTCATCACACAAATGCCTGCTCCCGTCGGGAATCGAACCCGAGCCTCGTGGTTGGTCGATGTAGTTAGATGTGTACGCTAGCCACTCGACCTAAATTCATTCAATCATACATTCATTCATTCAATCGTTCACTCAGTCTTTCATTCATTCAAATTAGTCTTCTAAAATATGTCTTTAAAAATAAAATGTTAAATATTCATTGAAGTAAAACGATAAGCGATCTTAAACTTCAAGTCCGTTCTTTTGATAATGAAACGAAACTGCCAGACCGTTGTCTAATTTGCAATGAAAGTTATTCCGGTCGGTCTAACCGGTGGCGCTCCAGTCACTCGATAATGAATAATGGTACTCATTGAGGGAATTATTAATTAAAACCTTTTCGACTTAACCCGAATTTCAGGATATTGAAATGAAAAATGTTTAACAAGTTATAAAATATTTTTGACCTAAGATTAATGATGTTTTTACTCGATTGTATTACAGCGTATTTATTCTGATGTATATATGTAGAGTTAAGATTTTCTTTCTTTCTTTCTTTCTTTAATTCTTCATTGTACACAAAAAGTAAAAAAAACAATTAAAATGTAAAATTATACAAAAGGCGAGCTTATCCTTGTCTGTTTCTCGATTTGTTCGATGTTTGATTATAAAACAGCGGTAGGTACAAAACCTATTTTGTATTATAATTGAGCTACCGGTCCGCCACTGCTTTTGCACGGTTATAAAATATACATATAAACCTTCCCCTTCAACCACTTTATCTATTAAAAACCGCATCAAAAGCCGTTGCGTAGTTATAAAGATTTACGCATACAAAGGGACATAGGGGCAGAGGAAGCGAATTTGTTTTACACTATGTAGTGATATGTCTCAAAAACTTAATAGGTACTTAGATTGTATATTTTTCTCCAGCTCCAGAAAAAAGAGGAGGTCCTCAATTTTTTTTTATATATATATTTGTCAATCAATAGTACGTTTTTTGTGTGTTTGTGACGCGATGTATATATATTTTTGTCACGATCTTATTAGTGGTTTTTGAGTTATGCTTAATAATGCATAAATTTTTTCACATATCACCAACTTAATGAAATAAATATGCATTCATTAATGTAACTCAAAAACTACTAGCAGGATGTTGATAAAATCTTTAAAAAAATCGCGAAGTACCCAATGAGATAGCTGTAATCGATTTTTGCCGTTTGAGTGTGCTTAATTAATACACATTATGGATTCGATCCCCGGGCAATAAAGAGAAAATGCGTTTCTTTAACATTTTCATGTGGTTGGCTTTGCTGTAATATAAAACTGTAAGGTGCATGTCTTTTAAGATTTATTTATAAGTGGTAATATATGGAATGGCACATGGGTCTACCACACCCAGGATAGCAACTTCTTCTTCTTTCTTTCTTTCACCTCTATCATCTGCGGTGTCTATAGGCCGTGGATGTCTCTTACCATCATACCCTGTAATTGTTCGCTAACCTATCAATAAAAAAAAATACTGTTTCATATGTTTGTAATAAATAATGATAAAAACAGGACATGAATAATTAATTTATACAGTAGGTACCCATTAATCTGGTTCACCATCGAGACATTTCCCGAAACAATTAACACAAACAGCGTGTAGTAATTATTTTTCGCAAAGGTTCAATTAATTATCACTTTGACCGCGGTCACAACACTACGGTGCGACGTCGCATTGAAAAAAAATAATGTTGCACCGCAGCGATAAGTAAATTTACGAAAAGACAAACACAAAACCTTTGCTAACAAAAATATTATCAAGGTGGTTAATGCTTGTCTTTTCATTAAAATTGTTAACCATATTAGTAAGGGTAAGTTTTTATTAGTACCTATACTAACAGCCCGTCCTTCGTTCGCACGGGTAGACAAGCTTCCATGTTTATTTAAATCTTTCTATTAAATCATTCAATCTATTAAAAAAAACTGCATCAAAATCCGTCGTTTTAAAGATGTAAGCAATAATGGTGCCTAACAGCGGAAAACAAATTCGTTTTATATTTGGTAGTGATAATTACATAATAATAATAAGCCACCATTTGCTTAGTTTTCCCGTGAAATATGGTCCGTATAGTGCAGACATTTTTTACTGGGAAAGTTATATATTAATTAATTATGCCATGAACAATTTATGCTGTGTCTGAGAACCCTTACGGCCGCAGAAAAATGTAATAGCTCTTCCAATATAGCTTACTTGGAGGTATGTTAATAGTTATATGCTCAACCATCAATGGACTCCTCAAAGTTGATTTCCGACCGCACATTTCCTAATGTTTTGCAGCAGACATTATTAAATAATGAGCTCCAGCTCACTGTAATCAGCATTCTACCAAGTTTTACGACTATTTTCCTGGGTCGGACAGCATAAAAAATTAGAAAGTGTGTATTTTTAATTCTACTAATATTGAAAATACGGAAGTTTGTATGTTTGTTTGTTACTCCTTCACGCAAAAACTACGGAACCGATTTTCATGAAAATTGACACACACGTAGAGAGTAACTTTGATTGATATCTCGAAAAGTATTACTGTGGGACCATTAACCACGCGGGCATTGCCGCCGGCAACAGATAGTTTTCTAATAAAAGCAACGTTTCCCGGGATTGGATAAGGCCCCGGTTGGTGATGGGCTTACCACCTATCACATTGTGGGACTTAGTGTCTTCGGCTAGTCGTGGGTGCTTTGGTTGTGCCTCTGACAACGGTTTTTGGGATATGGACGTGAAGATACACCAAAAATATTGACGATGTGTATAAGCCTTTTGAAATTGTAAAAACCACGAGGCTGGCAACACATTAGTCATTTAAAAAAATGATGATGTGTATTTGCCAGCAGTATATATAATAATAACTTGGTTTGTATAGTCAAATTGTTTTTTTGCGGCTTGGTGTGTGCCTTCTTTTTCTGTAGATTTAGAAAAAAATGTTTTATATAATTGTTTATTACTCTGAATTTATCAATATCCTTTATAGCATATATGGGTAAACGTATGTAGAGTATTTTTAATTAAAAATGCCGCACATTCGTACTATGTATAAACTTCGTAGCAGCTGATTATTTCCGTAGCAAATAACTACACAGAATTTGAAAGGCTACGCTGAGGCCATATCTCATTCTAAAATTATTACGCTTAGTTCTTTAGTACTTGCTTCGTAGCAAGCTGTTACAAATTATGAGGAATTGCTACGCTGATCAGCCATAGCGTCTTAGCTCATTTTTAATTTCATAAATGTACTAGCTGTGTTCGCTAATTCGTCCGCATGGAATTTAATAAGTAAGCGTCGTCTCTGAGGTCTAGCGGTCCAGGTGTGACTTGACTGCCTGAGGTCCCGAGTTCGATTCCCGGGTCGAGCAACAATAAGACAGTTTAATTTCCAATTTCCTAGTACAAAAAAAAATGTTACTCGAGATTGGATATGTGCCCGGTCGACAGTAGGCTTGCTACCTATCACATTGTGGGGCTTAGTGTCTTTGGCAAGTCGTGAGTGCCCTGGTTGTGCCACTGCCTTTCTCTTCGGGGATATTGGCGTAAAGATATTTTTTTAAGGTGAAAGTAGCCTAAGTTAATTCTTATTAAAACAACTACTTGTCAGTGAAAGTCCCGTCAACAACGTCCAGCGAATTGACAGACAGACCGACTGACAAGTTATGTATGTATATTGGTACAATAATGATAATTTTCTACAAAAGCACTGGTATAGTGATTACCATAAAAATTAGCAGCTTTTTCATTTTTCAATAACGAGTTACAGGTGGGTCTGATGGCGAACATTCTCTCTAGCAGAGCTATTTTGAATGCGCATTATTTTATGATTTAACACAAGTACAGTTATACGCCGCATACGAACATTATATTCTAGTCTAATATCTGAAGTTAGGTCGACCTAAGCCGAGCTGATAATAGGATGAAACCGGTTTTATAGTAAATTTAGTATATCACAAAATATGTAAAAATGGGTTGCCTAAAAAATTAGGGGCGGTGGTTCCAATCCGGGCGAGTCGCTGCGATACTACCACCTAGTCAGATGTCACAGTGTTAGTGACGGTAAGCCTATGCTCGCCTTTGCATAGCCTTCCTTTTCCTCCGCCGTTCCTTGGCAGGAAGGCAGATGGTCTTTTTTGCAAAGGAGCCCGGACCAACACGGGATATTGTGGATTTCACCTTGATCCAATGTGAACTACAACAATAAATTATGATTCATTATAATGTCTCTGCCATCAAATTTTAGTATGGCTGTTTATTTACTTTTTCGGAAAAGAAAAACAAATGTGAGCGGGACGAGGAGCTAATAAAATATAATGAGCTAACTGTGTACCCGCGACATTATAACCGTTGAATTGTTTCGATTTTTAGGTACCTTTGAGAGTTGATTTTAGAAAAAAAGAACCTTTATTTTAACTCAGGCTTCTAACTATATGTATATCAAATTTTATTAAAATCCGTCCATCAGTTTAGCCATGTAAGTACAACAGAGAGTTTTTCGCATTTATTATTATTAACTGTGCTAGAATCGTTTCTAATTGGTAAGATATATCTGTATAAAATAGCACGATCAGCAACTTTGTCACGTCATACTACGAAAGAAACATTTTTCCTTATTTACAAAGACGTAGAGTGATTTGTGGAGTATCCACGCAATAAAAGTGACAAATCTTAGAGTATATTGTTGTAGAACACGCATACAACTCGTGTTTCTTCCCGTGTGCTTGTACAAAAAATAATAAAATAAGATTAATGCGGGGTTAGATTGGTACGGATGTTCCTACTAGAATAGACCGCCTGCTTTCATGCCCGGCAGCTCTTAGAAGGCAAGCAAAGGTAAAATAGGTTGGTATTCATTACCAACAAGACTACTGAAAGTTGTTTTCCTGAAGTATGATAACTGCAAGATAAAGATGTTTGAAGCAAAAATAGCACATACTGCTGGGGTCATGTATGTCTGAAACATCTTATATCGTAACTTTTAACGCATTTTGAAGTGAAAACTTCTTTAGCGGCGTTGCGACCTTTTTTTTGAATGGGTAAAAACTTCTAAACTCGTGTAAGGACACGTGACTTGATCGAAAATTTTGTGAGACGGCGCAGGGCGCTTGCGCGGATGTTCATGTTGTCGTGTTTGTGTACTGAATTAATATTAAATTGTGAATAAATATTGTATTCTACCACATAAATGATAGTACTTTCATGCTGATAATTAAAGCAATTCGTGCAAAATTATTCCCTAACCATTTAAAAATATCAAAAATGCACTAGGTTAATATTTAAGTTTTCACTTCTGCTGGCACTCCCGGAGTACAACCCATCATTTTTTTCTAACGTTTATTGTCACAACTCTTTACTAACAATGGTCTTGATGTAAAAGACCTATTAAACCTAGCCTCATCTCCTTCGAGCAGGGCAGGGCTGCCTATTATATGGATAGCCTATTCTACTCAGACTCTGACTAACACAGAAAACAATTTCAGTATCTTGAACAGTTATATTCAAAAATTGAATACTGAATTAAAAATGACGCCACAAAAACATATCTGAGAGTTTTTTGTGTCTAAAAACTTTGATGTTAAATTTCAAAAGCCGTAATGTTTGGCACATTCATTCGTTTTTGGATGGTTGAATATTGAACAGGAATGTCGACATCGCAATATGTAGCGAGGGCGTACCTATTGGGAAATTATGGTTCGAACTCGAGGTTTTTGGAAATGATATCGGAACGAGGAATGTGGTAACTTAGGCGGGCGAGTTATTAAGCTGTGTGCATATTTAATCGAAAGTTGAAATAGTAAAGTTCTATTTCCATCGTTTATGACAAATGAATGTTTAGTCGATAGAAGAATACTTTGTAGAAATTAACGCTTAAATCCAAACGAAATGATTTGATTAAAACTCTTGAACAAGTAAAATTTGGTACTTAAATTTCGTGGAGCGCAGTCGATTTTTTTGTTGATGCTTCGGTTTCGAAGCGTAACTTACTTTGAATTTTTAGTAGTGTGTATATTTTTGTTGCCAATGAAACAGTTCAGTGGTGGGAGTTAGATATATTTGTTTGTGGTAAGTCCAATTCATTTACTACGCACTGTCTTTCCAGTTTTGTCGATTTTTTTTGACGCGAAATTGCAAATTAAACTATTTTATTTGGATGTAAAGGTTGTTTTTGAACAAACACAAGGCTTTCCTGGTGGTAAGAGACAAGCCAGTTTATAGTCACCAAATGTGACAGGCTATAATTGTTCATGTCTATCGGCTATTAGGAACATGACAGTATCATTATGGCGTCAGAAATAGGTAAGACATTGAATTCTTGACCCGGTCAACTGCATAGCGCTCTACCAGCAGTGGTCGTATTGATAATGACAAACTCCTAAGCTCGCCTCTTGCCAGTTGTCAGGTAGCGAAGCAGATCGACTATTTCACTCAGGTAACCCACCATCGTGGAGAAAAAATAATTGGACCATACTATTTAAACATTTTAACTGATGATGAAATGTTTAAGGCTATCGCACTTGTCCTATGCGTTTGATAATAAACTTACCAGACAAAACCATGTTTGTATTCTTTTCTAGGTATTTCAGTATTCGTTACTAAACAATAATAAACAGAGCGTTTGTAAATATTGTATTTTAAATTGAACTAAATTTTTTTTCGAAATATACGTCATTGCAATAAATCTAAGCTATAAAGAGCCCATATCGTTTCTCCAGTCTAGCAGTCTAGTATTGGACTTGACTTCATGTGACTCCGGGTACGGTCGGGAATGTGGTGTTTTAATTTTATAAAAAAAACAACTATGCCCAACATTGTATATGTGTCCGGTAGCAATATCCTTGCCACTAATCGCATTGGTAGATTTAGTGTTTCCGGCTATTCGTGGGTGCCCAGCGTGTACCTTTTACTATCTCTTCGGTTACGGGCGTTGCAAATACTTTTGTTTTATAAAGAGCCGCTGGAAAAGCTATGATTCAAAACCAGTAAGTTAAAAATGTTAAAACTGTCTAAATGTTAGGACGCATATTTGTTAAGATGAACATGTTTGATAGGTGTATCTTGTAAACATGTTTTCGTTCTAGGTCCCTCAGGCGCCCGGTTAGGCAGAGCGTACTGTACTCTCTACTCTTTACCTACAAATATAATTCATAAGAAAAAAAATTCAAATCTAAATGTTTGAAGTGAAAACTTCCATAGCGGCGTTGCGCACTTTTTTTAAAGGGTAAAAACTAAACTCGCGTCAGGACACGTGACCTGATCGAAAAATTGTAAGACGGCGCAGGATGCTTGCGCGAATGTTCGTGTTGTCATGTTTGTGTACGATAGTGCAATAAATGAATATTGTATTCTGTCACATAAATGATAATACTTTCATACGGATAATTAAAGCAATTCGTCCAAAATTATACTCTAACCATTCCAAAATATCAAAAATGCACACAACGTTAATATTCAAGTTTTCACTTCTGACGGCACTCCCGGAGTGCAACCCATCGTTTTTTATTTTGAAAAAAACTATAGCGAATTTGGAAATTATGTTTGGTTTAAAAAAAACTGTATTTAAAATCAAACATTTCTGAAAACTTCATAATTGAAATGGACCAAACGGAAAATACGTAGAATTTACAAGTTACGTAAATACCAGTATTGTCTACAAAATATGGTAAGTAAAAAATGTTTATAAAAAAACACTAACCCCTGACTAATAAAACTTATGCGCCCGTTGATTTGGTATAAAATTATAAACAAATATAAACAATTTTAATGTAAAATTAAAGATCGAAGTTCGTGATTTCATCTTGGTAATTCGTGAATGTTTTATCTCGCGAAAAGGTTGGAATTAAAACATGCGTATTTTTTTACAGAATTTAATGGTTTACATGAAAAAGTCCATTTTTTGCTACAGTAAGTCCATTTTTAGGTTAATACTGACGCTCCTATGTAATTGTATAACTAAGTATTGACTAATCTATTCCCATGCGTTTTGTAAAAATAATGTGTTTTGTTATATCAGAATAAAATTACGGTATATCAATAAACTTCAATTTTCTATCGCTCCTATGTAAAATTTGTATAATTCTGCAAGTAATGTTCTCAAATATTATCCTCGCGTTGTTTCGGTCTTCTATGTATAAGATAACATCTACCTTCAAGTCTAGCAGCTCGTACGAGACAATCATAGGTTCACTATACTATCAGATAAAATATAATGTCTTATTCACATAAGTCAGTATTTGGTCTGAGTTGGCATGGCACCGCTATCATCATTGCTGTCTTAAAGCGACGTGTCATTACTACCGCCAAGACGTCAATCTGCCTGTGTGCCTTCCTATAATTTTTTAATGGTGTTGGAAAGCAAACAATTAGACGGATTTCCTGATGGCAAGAAATTCACGCCGTCTAAAGACAACAAAGGTGGTAAAGGTGCGTTGCCAATCTGACGCCGGGATGTTAGACCTCTAGCAAAAGTAAGTTTGCCGGCTACCTTATCCTCCGAACCGGTACACGTCAACGGTAAGCACTGACGTTATAGCAGCAGGAATTCGGGCAAGTCAGATGTCACGGTTTATGTGACGGTAAGCCTATGCTCGGCTTTTACGAGCTGCCTGGCAGGAAGGCAGATTGCTATTCTGCAAAAGGAGCCCAGACCAACATGGTTATATATTATGTGCGTGTGTAATTGTAAAATTTACTTGAAGTTTTTTCTTAACAAATGTTTGTTAATTTAATTATAATTGTTAAAGGTGTGCGTATGCTGGACGGAGACGTGACGGATGCAGTGGAAACTCGGTCTCTTAGCCTTAACCCGCAGCACGTAGACATCTACAGCGCGTCATGGGGACCAGACGACGACGGGAAGACTGTCGACGGCCCTGGAGAACTTGCCACTAGAGCGTTTATAGAAGGTGTTACTAAGGTAGAGTAAAATTATTTTTTTGTTTTGTTGTTTGTAAAACCAGCCGATGCAATTAAATTGATCTTGGATATATTAGAAATAATGTTATTGGTAGATTGGTCCCTAGCTTCCTGCCAGGTAGCTCGAAAAAGACGAGAAAAGGTTAAATAAGCCATTACCAACAAGACCATTGGTGGCAGAGTGCCGTGCTGCACGCAAGTCGTCTGGGCAGGTCTTGCCTCTTCCTGCCGCCATACTGACAGAGTCCTATTTTGGCCCGAAGGGTAGGGTAGCCGGTAGGCTTGCACAATGGGCCCATCACCTACGTCGCGGGACAGTGACTCACTTGTAACATATATGGTGTCAATAGGCCGCAGTTATCTAAGTGATAGTGAGTATAAGGAGAGCCGCGTGAGCTAATCTTTCACACAAAAAAAAATTGTACATGACATTTCTACACACTTAACATATTCCTCGGAAAACGTTTATTAAAATCATTACTAGTTGACATTTCCGGATTCATCTGACATGTCTAAAATGTCCTATCTCTATCATTTTTGTTTCATTAGAAAAAGATAGCAAAACTTGAAATAAGTTTTGTTGGTGCACCAGAATTACCACCTTTGTATAGGCATATTCTGTCCTTTGTATTTTTAACACTTTCAGGGACAGAACGG
>NJDD01000009.1:244668-260893 GCA_002245505.1 Calephelis nemesis
CTTAGATAATTGAATCTATTTTATGATGAAATTGAAATATTTTAGTACACCCTAACCTTTATTTATAACTATATATAACTATATAGTTTATTGTACGTTGTATAACTAATGAAATCTTGTTATGTTGCTTCTGGTCTGGCTACTTGTTACAATAGGTATTTACATATTGATGGCTACTAGAAAGAAAACGTCACGCCAAAACGAGAACTCCAAGACCTTGTTTGAAGAAGAAGAGACAGGTGGCAGTCATGATCCGTTCTCTGACGTTGAAGGTGAATATGACTCCGACAAAACTTTTGAACCTTCCGCAGAAGATTCTAGTGCCAGTGACGAAATCATTTTCGAGACGTACTGTCAAATCCACAATATGAGCAGCAATTATATCCGACAGTACGCTTCTTTTCGGTCACGTACCAAGGCGTAGTGTCACATAAGCGTTGTGTCTGATGTAGTCATATTGGCAGTACGTCTACGTACAGAGACATACTGCCATGATAGCTGTTATAGAATCTTGAACTTCGTGACACAACAGTTATGGACGTGGTTTCAATTTGTATGGAAAAAAGTAGTGCCACATTTGGTACTTGATCCAATGAGTAGTGTCCTTGAAAGTGTTAACATCAACTGGAATCACGACAAGGGAATTGTTCCGTTATTTAATTAATACTGTCGAACAATGATTAAACATGTATCCGACATGTTAATTCGATTCTGATTCACTGTCAGTCCCTTTGTCAAGATATATTGCTTCAACACATCACGCGGAAATACACGCTTGCATAGATATGAGTCCTTACAACGAAGACATAAATCTGATAGACTTGTCCTTCCCTCCATTTTTAACAATAATAAATGAACTCCCGACAAAAACAATATTTAATCAAGTTAAGAACCATCTTGATTACGGCAGATTATAAACAAAAAAATCCGTTTACTAGTTATGGTGCTGTAGACAGACAAAACATACACTTCAAACTTTCAACACCCTTTTTCTTACCATCAGGAAATCCGCCTGCTTGTTTGCTTTCCATTGTCATAAAAATATATACCTACACTAGTTACACAAATTGAATCTAGCTCCAAAGTAAGCATATTACTATGTTATGGGTGTTAGTCAACGATTCTAATACATATAAATACTTAAATAAATACCAAAATAAATATAATATACACCAAAATATCTACATTTTATTATATGGCATTAGATAGCGAACAAGTATCTGCTGATGGCAAGATACAACCGTAGCCAAGATGTTATAGGTGCGCCACCGTTCTGTGGCAGGAGTGCTTCCGGCTATTACACACTCCAAACCGGATCATGAGACTATCATCACGGTGGTATCTCTATCTACTCCGTCACCAGTATTTTTTTTAGTAAAGATTCATGTAAATCTATACTCGCCTCTATCGAGCAGCTTGGCCGAGAAACAGATGATCTATTCTACACAGAGGATCCGGACCTACGCAGGGAAATTTGTACGAAAGTTTGTACTCGTGTTGCCTTTCATACTGAACATTTAATCAATACATCGAAATACATTGATTAAAAACGTCACAAGGTATAAATCATAATCATTTTGATATGTCATGTCTAAAGTGTTCCATCTCTTTTGGTTTTGTTTTATTGGTATGCTATAGGTATACATAAAATAGTGTTCAACAGAATTATTATTACTATTCTCCTTTCATGCTATAAAAAGTAGCAACACATTGGTTATTAAAAAAGATATACTTATTAGTAGTTACATTTTAGTTATTATGGGACTCTAATAAGGAGAAGGTTATTAGTTTGTCAGTATGTTTTGTTACCTTTGTTACCCGTTTACTCGGCCAACTATCAATGGATTTTAATCTTTTTTTCTTTTTTCTACGATGTCATGTATTTATAAGATTGAAGATTTCAGAAAATTATCTAGCAAGAATTAATTTGATTAGTCCAAGTGGTATTAGTTACACTATATTTATAACTCAAGAACGTCTGAACCGATTAGGCTCAAAATTGGCGGGGTAGCGGTTGGGGATTTTGGTAGCTTAGAACCGGGAGAAGAACATAGGATACTTTTATCCTGTTCGATTGTATGGAAACTGGAAAAAACGACATTTTAATTTTTCCCATACAAACTGAACGGATGAAACGATGTTCACGGGAACAGCTAGTTAAAAATAAAGATAACTACATTCGAAAGAAAATTTACATAGATAACACTTTAAAATCGCTTACACTATAATAAGTAAGCAACACAACGTAAAAGAAAGGCGACATAGCAATTTTTCTAATAATGCAATTATTTTCAACAAGCCCTTTTACTATATGGTCAAGTGCCGTCGACAGCCGTATTTGCATAATACAATCTCCTCAAGAAAAGCTCAAGTGCTGTATTTGCACAGGTGGGACCGAGCTACTCGCCGTCGCCGCTTGGACATTTTTATTACGCCATTCGATCCTTTTATCTTTAACTCAAGGGACTTATGTCGGTAATATATTTTAAAACAGCTGATACTATCTTAAAGTAGCAGAATTAATGCTATCAAAGCTCTTTATTTTTATCTTATCTTGGAGAGACGCAACTTGGTATTACGTTTTAAATAGCTGGTTAAATGTTTCAGTAGCAGCTAGTTTGTATAATTATACAAATTATCATTGTATAATTATATAAAATTAATTTTTATTGCGAAGCACTTTAATAATTAGAAAACATATTTTTCTTATTTGTTTTATGTAATTTTAACCGACTATAAAAAGGAGAATAGCAAGACCGTGTGACTTTTTTGTAACGCTGTTACTGCGCTAATAGTGAAAAAAAAAAATCTAAAAGGTCCTGATGTCGCATAAAAATTCGTTCCACTCGTTCAGTTTTTCTAGTAAAAATTAAAATGTTTTTTCTAGCTTCCTCGCAGTATTTTCTTTTTGCTCATCTTTTAAACCTTCCCTGGACTTGTAAAAATAATTTAAAACAAAAATTAGCCAAATCACTAACTTACACCCGGAATAAGGGAAAAAGAGACACAAACGTCGATTGTAATTCCATTTTTCCCCGAACAGGGTCGCGATGGAAAGGGGTCGATTTTCGTGTGGGCATTTGGCAAAAGCGGTCGGGAGCATGACAACTCCAACTGCGACGGGTACACGAACTCCATCTGGACCCTCTCCATATCGTCCGCGACGGAGCGGGGCGAGGTATCTTTGTACTCCGAGATAGCTCCACACTCGCCGCTACCTACAGCAGTTGCGCCATCAATGAGGTAACGTATATAATTGTTTTTTTTTATATAAGGTACTTGCGCTTAATATGGCCAAGTGCTTAAGACGACCCAATTTTAATCTTTTGTTTTTGTAATTGAAACTCTTTAAAAATACAAAATATTGAAAATGGGCCATCTTTAAAACTGGGCTTTCTTAGGCGCTAGTATCTTATTTGGACCGACTCGTTATACGAGGAGTTGGAGGAGGAAGTGATAACATTAAAAGGGATATAACAGAACCTAAGATGGCCCATGTTCAATATTTTGCAGAAAGTTAAGTCATTTTGGGTTCTCTGATATTTATATCTTAATTTTTTTCCAGATTTTATTTTGACTTTAAAGTTTAGAAAAAGTAATGATAAAGTAATAAAAAAAATAATGTCCACAGCTATATTCACTAAAACAAAAAGATAAAACACCACAAATAATTCTTGTGTTTAAAACGGTAAACCTTTATACCAATTTTTCCCCACCAGTTTTAATATAGTCACAAAATGTATACATCTATTACGAACTCATTATTACCCACGGCTTTGCTCGCGTGTTAGTTAATATATTTACTGATATACATAGCCTATTAATAAACCCACTTATGGATAGCACTTCCAGAAACGCTAAAATATGTATCTACTCACTTAATAAATAGCCCAAAAATAAAGTTTCATATTTCTAATTAAAAAAAAAATGTGTGTGTACTTATGTACACGCGTTAGAAGTTATACTTCTTGGGCGTAATAAGATATTTTTTTTTTAATTTATCTTTTGCCTTATTTTACATTAATTGTAGACAAAATGACACTAACCATAGAAATAAAGAAATATTGTGAATACAGTTGTCAGTTCTCACGCAAACATACGTAGATGTCCTTACTTTTACTTTGTTGGTACCTTTTTTTGAAAAACTAAAATGTTATCTATAGCTAACTTCATCATGTCGGTTTTTCGTGACGGTGTGCGCGCGCATTGTAAAAATTTACCCTCATCATTTTTTCCTAACGCGCCAAAAGAAGTACAACTTCAAAAATGACGATCTTGTATACAAACTTTCAACCCTTATTTCGCCCCCTTAAGAATAAAATTTCAAAATTCTCCCCCTTAGTGGGTCCTTAAACTAACAATCATATCATAAGTAAGTATTAAATTGGCTTGGCACCGACTCCTAATTTAATTGTAAATGGCACATATGAATGGTAGCTAGTATGTAATTAATATTAAATCTTAATTATTTTTTACTTTCTAGTTTTGAAGTCGGTTTTTTAACGTAGTTGTTTTTGTTTAATACTTTTTAGTTTATCGCTGATATCATTTAAAGTAATAACAATAGACATCGGGATAGGTGAAAGTAGATAAAAAAATGCTCATAAAATAAAAACTAATGGGCCTACCTGAACCATTTTTTTGTGGGATCAATTCGAAACTATTCCGCATCAAACAAAAGAACAAATACGTAAATCGGTTGCAATCGGTTAATTGGTCAAGAAACCTCGGCGAAATCTGTGTACATACATAAAATACCAGCCGAATTTAGAACCTCCTCGTTTTTTTCAACTCAGTTCAAAATTGCTTTTGTTTTACATCAAAATCAAACATTATGAACAACCACAGGCTTAGCTATACGAGATTTTCTTTCTTTAGCTTCTCTAAATGTTAACTTAATTAGATTTTTAAATAACCGCTTTTTCTCCTGGGCCAGCAATTTATTTATTTATTTCATCTTGAAAATGATATTTATAAATTGTTTCATTTTAATATTTTGTTATAAAAATGTTTAGCTAAATTAAATGATTTCACTAGGTATTTAATAAATGTATTATTAAACACACAAGAACCATAATTGAAAATTAAATCTACCGTCAAATACCAATTTCATTCCGTGATTGATAAATATAATGTTTATTTTAATCAAGCTTTTTTGTTCGAAACAATAATAATAGTAACTAAATCCGACTAAATCCTGGAAAATCGCTATAAATAGGAGTTTGATTGGATTTCGTGTAGCCTAACAGTTTGAGCGCGAAATTAATGTTTATTTATGTTGAATTCTAAGCCCGCCTATTTGTTGTTTTATAAGCAAGTTTTTTTATAATATTGGAAGGCACACAAGCAGACGAATTTCCAGATGGTAAAAAATTCACGCCGCCTAGAGACACCAAAGGTGGTGATGGTGCGTTGCCAACCTGAGGCCGAGATGATTGGTCTCGAGCAAAAGTAAGTTTACCTAACCCTGCTTTAACGGCAAGCACTAACGTTATGGCGGCAGGAATAAGTAAGGCGGTGGCACCAATCCGGGTGAGTTGCTGCTAAACTCCATCACCTAGTAAAGTCTTAATTCTTAGCTACAATTTATGGATATATTTATCGGTGGGGGACAGATAATATTTCCTATTTTATGATTATTTGCCAGGTGGTCACAACAGATCTTCATCACTCATGTACGACGGGACACTAGGGGACTTCTGCATCTGCGCCGCTGGCAGCTGGTATATGTGCATTGGCTCTGCAGGCTAACAAATAAAAATAAATAAAATGAAATAATTAATAATAATTTCGGTTTAAGAACTACCCACAATCAACAGAAAACCCTGCTCTTATACAACCAAAACTCGGTAAAAATCACAATTATATAATAACTAGCTGCGCCCCGCGGTTTCACCCGCGTAAGTCCCAATCCCGCGGGAACTTCGGGATAAAAAGTAGCCTATATGTTATTCTGGGTTTTGAGCTGCCTACATACTAAATTTCATCGTAATCGGCTTTGTAGTTTTTGCGTGAAAGAGTAACAAACATCCATACATCCATACATACAAACTTTCGCATTTATAATGTTAATAGGATTCCAGTATAAGAACTAACTGCAACCCTGCTCTTATACAACCAAATCTCGTTAAAAACCGACATTGTATAATAACTTCGGTATAAGAACTACCTACAATAAGCAACCCTGCTCTTATAGAACCAATACTCAGTAAAAACCGACGTTATGTAACAATTTCGGTAAGCTTATTGTACGGTTATATCATCAAGTAACGATCAATAGCGGCCAAGCTCTCATTTTACTGACGTTCAGTAATAAACGTTAAAACCCTATTATCCGTACGAAATTACCTTCCTCCTAAAAGTATTAGGATGTACCTTATATAGGATTTCAGATAACACGGGGGTTGAGATAAATGGCGTAATAATTTGACCCCCAGTTGATTAGACGAAAAGACCGGAGCGGTTTGTGTGTTGATGGCTAGTGCAGGGTTATAGGTGTGGGGCACGATGCATCCCTTTATTTTTTCTATTGCTTTTTAGATGCAGCGGCTGTGTTGCTCTTTATTTTTTCATTTTATACTAGCGGCCCGCACCGGCTTTACACGGTTATGAAAGATACATATAAACCTTCCTCTTCAATCACTTTATGTATTAAAAAACCTCATCAAAATCCGTTACGTAGTTTTAACGATTTTAGCATACAAAAGGACAAAGGGACAGAGGAAGCGACTTTGTTTTATACTCTGTAGTGATTAAGCTGGAAAAAAATCTTCATCACTAGAGCATTCTTCGGCCTGATACGAAAGATTACACGTTCAAATCCTGCCTGGAGCGAAAATTTTTTTTTCTTTAAAATTTATATTAATTTAAACCAACCACTGGGCAAGTGCTGAAATAAAATACCTTAAAAAACATGGATTAATGCTAAATAAAATTTGTGTTATAATTTTTTAAGGGCTATTAATAACATTGTTAGCATTCTATATTACACACTTGACACTGACCCCCTCTAAAACTAATCAAATAAGCATTACGTAATGTCAAAAAAAGAATATGCATTTTTAATATGTCAATTTTACTTTCCATAAAAAATTTAAAATACAGAAATAACTTATTCTACGATATATGAAATACCTTAGACGCTTAGTTTTCACAAATATTAAAATTATGTTCGTCATTTTGTCATTCGTTATTCTATTTCAGCACTTTGTGGTGTCCGCAGTTTTCTTAAAATAACGCTGAAATACAATTCGTCTTACACTACCATTCCTCGATAAAAATCTTTTATTTAGCACACTACCAACTATTTAAAAAAATGTATTAACACTGTAGTGACCTGGCCGAGGGTACACGTTTAACACACCGACCAACCTTGAGACTCGGGTTCGATTTTCGACAAGGTCGGACATTCATATGATGACCATCTAGATGTCTGCATTTCTGAGTCTAAGTGTGTTTATTAATTATTCTGATGTTTATTTAAGTATATTTTCTTAATAATATCGTTGACTAACACCCTTTATGCAAGTATATAATTTTCTTGCTTTGAGTGTTTAGATTAAATTTGTGTAATTTGTCCCGTTATACTTATTTATTTCTAGTTTTAGTTTTCTGGAAAACTTACTCATTGGTGGTGACTCTGCTGTTCACAAACTAAACTTATTTTAGATGCAATGCTATCTTTCTCAAATGAAACATAAACAAAAGAGATGGAACATTTTAGACATGTCAGATTGGTGCGGACATGTCTTATGGTGATGTTTTTAATCAACATTTTCGGGTGATAGATTAAACGTCTCTAGAAATGACGTGTATTGTCTAATTTGACAGTAATAAATGTGTTTTGTCTTTTTCTGCCACTGTCGTTAAAAGACGACAGCGAATAGACTTAAAATTAGCTTAGTGAGTGCGCAACAATATTACCACCATTGTCTGTAATATGTACGTGCATGTAACATAACGTTTGACCAACAGTTGTTCGGACGGCGAGACCGGAGCGACTGAGTATTGGTGGCGAGTGGAAGATAAACAGCGTGGGACGGAATGTGTCCCATTCTTTTGGATATGGCCTGCTGGATGCTGCGGGAATAGTCAAGCTAGTTCGGACGTGCGTGGAGGACGGTACCGCCTCAAAGAAGATGTGAACTTGCTGCACCCAGACCTTAAAGATCCGTCCCTCCCAGATCTTCTATCACTTTACAGGTGCCATTTTTTGTATGATATTGGAAGGCAAACAAGCAGACCTGATGGCAAAAAATTTACACAGCCTAGAGACCTAGGTTATGGTGTGCTGCCAACTGGAGGATAGGGTGTTAGGCCTCTGGCAAAAGTGAGTTTACCAGCTACCTTATCTTCCGAACCGGAACACGTCAGCAGCAAGCGCTGACGTTATGGCGACAGGATGGTAAGACGGCGGTACCAATCCGGGCGAGTCGCTGCCAAACTCTACCACCTAGTCAGATGTCACGGTGTTAGTGACGGTATGCCTATGCGCGCATTTTACGAGCTGCCTGGCAGGAAGGCAAATGGTCTATTCTATAAAGGAGCCCCGACCAACACGGAAAAACATTACTACTAATAACACCCCTTTTTCATGTCGGGGGTTATTAATTAGTTTGTAGTAGAATTAATACAATTAAGAATAATTTTCAGTTTTACTAGATTATAACAGTCAATAGACGAAAAAGTGATAAAATACTGACTAAATTAAAATCGTATGTAAAACAATGAATTCCCGTTTCCCTTTTTCATCTCATCACGCCTGGACGGATGAACGGATCAATTCTTTTTTGTTGTGTTAGTTAGTGTCATGTTGGTTCATATGAAAAAAATCGATTTACGTAGTTAGGACAAGACAATTTCTGTCGGCTCAGCTAGTATTATATCATAAAGCTAGCGGCCCGCCCTGGCTCCGTACGGTTATGAAATATACATATAAAGCTTCCTCTTCAATTACTTTATCTATTCAAAAAACCGCATCAAAATCCGTTTTGTAGATTTTAAGGTTTAAGCATACAGTGGGACATAGGTACAAAGGAAGCGACTTTGTTTTATACTATGTAGTATGATATATCCCAGTTGTAATGCAAATACGTGTTTGGGCTATTTTTGTTTATTACATTTTGACATTTTAACGCTAAAAAAATATGTAATTGTTATTTCATATCACTCAAGGCTAATTAAAAAAAATTGGCTAGTTAAGCTTCTAATTAAACTGATATTTCAACAAAAAATATCTTAAGTACCAAAAACACCAAATTAAACTTCAAAAGAGTATTATCTTTTTATTATCCTTTCAATTCGTTGAAGATCGCTCATGGTAATACTTCCTAAACTTAATTATTAATTAAAAAATAGAAGTTTGCCTTCATTAAGATGGAGTTGAAGAGTTGAAGAACTCGACACTTGTGAAAGTTTTGAGCCAATTTGGGTTTAGACGATAGCGGCTTCGATATAAAAGAGATCTATAATATTCGTGAACCATTGATTTTATTTCTAACAGCAATGGAGATTTTTATTACCTAAATTTTGTTTTAACTTAGTCTATGCGTTGGAGTTTGTTATTTTTAAATGTGTTGCTGTAAAAATGTGTTCTTTTTTTCTCCTATCTTTATGCACTTACCTACATATTTTTATCAACATGACTCAGGATAAACTTGGAGAAAATGTTTACCTAGCATTTAATTCGTCTTTGTAATGTTTTAGTCCATTAAAAGGTTAAAACAAATAAAAAAAACTAAACCTTTTAGTCAATTGCTGGCATTCTAAAATAGCGTCCTAATATAATCGATACCAATTACGTTTTTTTATGTACGTTGTAATTATGTTTTTTATTTCAAATTTAGACCCATCAAACCTTGTTAAAAATGTTTCACCATGATTAATTATATTTACTTCACCCGAATTGTATATTTTGACATATTAACTAATTTTGACAGCACTTTTGCTATTTTGTATTATGATTAAAACATGCCTTTCATATGCATTTTATTTTTTGTCAATTTTATAATTAAATCCTAATAGGAACGACATTTGTGTGATATATGTATGTATGTATTTCCGAGTGTGGGTGTTTATTGAATGTATACTGGTATAAAAACGATTTATTACACTTCTACTTTCCACGATACATTTTTTATTATTATATTTTAGCCAACTTCTACTTCAACAACTTCAGTTGTTATAGTCCTGATGATGCTTGAATAGTGAAACCGGTTGGTTAAAATATAATAATAAAAAATGTATTGCGGAAAGTACAAGTGTAGTTAATAAATAATTTCTAGAATGGAATTCCACCAAGCACCGACGACCGAAGCATAAGAAGTACACTGGTATCTTTTTAAATATTTCTACGTATTAGTAATGTTGTTTGACACATATAATACAAGCATGTAATTTGCTTTCTTTGTAAGATTAGTTTGTGCATTTGGCCAGAGATATTTCTATACTTTTTTTATGAAACGAAAAATATTTATTTGCGAAATATGTGTGTTTAAAAAGCTGTTACAAAATTATTTAAGCATTCCAACATGTTCTTCCACATAGTGT
This sequence comes from Calephelis nemesis, assembly GCA_002245505.1. Lineage (NCBI taxonomy): Eukaryota > Metazoa > Arthropoda > Insecta > Lepidoptera > Riodinidae > Calephelis > Calephelis nemesis. Next base: position 255,217 of record NJDD01000009.1, read on the forward strand.
TGTGCAAATATTTAAATATTCATAAAAAGTATCTATTTAATTATGAATAATATGTATAAAACATTAGTTTTAATGTTATAGATTAAAACAGATTAAATAAAATAAGCATTACTTTTGAAAAGAGTTACTGCAAAATTTCTTACCTGCTCTTTCTCCTAAAAAAAGCATACCAAATCCATAGTCATATCTTTAGATAATTTAAATCCTATTAATATTATAAATGCGAAAGTTTGTATGTATGGATGTATGGATGTATGGATGTATGGATGTTTGTTACTCTTTCACGCAAAAACTACAAAGCCGATTACGATGAAATTTGGTATGTAGGTAGCTGAAAACCCAGAATAACATATAGGCTACTTTTTATCCCGGAGTTCCCGGATTGGGACTTACGCGGGTGAAACCGCGGGGCGCAGCTAGTCTAAAATAAATATTTTTTTGTTATCTATAAATATCGAATGTTTTTTTACTGTACAGTTTGTAGGCGCGTGCCCGGGCGTGAACTACCTGGAGCACGTGCAGGCCCGCGTGTCGCTGTCTGCGGCGCGGCGCGGCGCGGGGACCTCCGTATCGCGCTCACCTCCCCTGCCGGAACCCGCGTCACTTTGCTGGCTCCCAGGTACGCATGGCTGTTTTTATTTCACTCAGAATCGAAAATACAATAAGCAATGTTGATCGATAACATCTATAATAATATCTATAAGCCACGGATGTCTCGTGATTGAGAAAAACTTGAGCTAATGAGCTAACTTACGAGAGGGAGGGAGATCTTAAGTTATGCTCGGTTCCTATACTTAAGAAACGAGTCGTTTTGATTGCGTATGGTAGTTGATTATAACAATAGTAAAATATCTTACTACGGTTGCTCGCTTTTGGTAGTTGACCCATATCATAATTTATTTTAAAAATATGAGTAACGCTTCTCCTTTTTTGGGAAAACTATGAATAGTTAAACTTTTATCGTCTTATTAATAAATATTGACTAACGTAGGAATAAAATTAAGTTGGTAATATAGTCTGTATCACATTGAAATGAAGATATATCACAATACCAGGTTGAACCTTGGAGTATTTTACTCAACTGGGCATTAAACTCGTAGAAGCGGCTGTTGGTTCTTACCATCAATAGAATCCGTTACTATTTCCTTTACTTTTAATATAAAAAATCAACCTCAACTATCCAATTCAACACTTGTAGTAATCAGATAAGTCTGCGGTACGAATTCAGGTGAAAACAAAACTTTACAGAATGAAATTCGTAATAAATATGCACAAACACTCGAAACCTTTTTAGAGACGTCGAGTGTCAGGCGGGATTGAATTTGCAATCCAAATGAAATCCGACGTAGGCCTGTGAGTCCGTGTGAGTGAGAGCGCTGATCCCAGATTTTCTGGTTCTCTCACTCCAGCTATTGATATAAATAACTGGCTACGTTCTACGGTTTTACACGCGTTTTCTTCAGGGGTTCTCACACACGATTCCTTAGGGTTTTTTTATATTTAAGCTGTCACTGTTAGAAGTTTTAGTTAAATTGCAATTGTTTTACAAAACAAACTATGATTAAATACAAACTAGAACCACCAATATCAATTAATTTAGCTTAATGAATTTATAATTACTATCGGTAGTGCAATTTTTTTCAAATAATTGACAACATTTGCACTAAAAGATTTAAATAAAAAAATATAATAAAAGAAAAAATTGTAATTTTACTAAAAACTCCTAACAAATTTACAAAACTTTATATATTTACTTCCTTCATAATTATGTACGTTCATATTAACGTTGTATTTTAAAATAATTGAAAAACAGTGTCTCATTATTTATTATCCGATTTCAAAGACAATCCGTCTTATCACAAAAAATTAAACACACGTTGAGCAGATGTTTCATTAAACACTGTCTAAAATTGGATTTTCAACCAACAAGATGCGCGTCATCGATGTGTAGCATCTTATTGGTTGGATTTGAGGCAGTGTTTAATTACAGTTTTCTAATGTGGAAAAAAAGGTTCTGTATGTTTGTAAATATTACAAATCGATTCGATATTACCATGTCACTTTTCCGGTGTCACAATGTCAAAATTTCAAATCCAAGCTGAGAATATCAATATTTTATCTGTTACAAAGCTTTAGGTTAAGCCGTTTCCAAAGTGATAAATATCCAAAATAATGCTTTTTCCGTAATAAAATCCTGATCCATGTCGTCAGTGATGTTAAAGTGTTAGATTATCTTCTCATATTAAACTTGGGTCAAAATTGAAGCCAACTTAATATTTTAACTTATTTTTTTAAATTTATAAATGTAAAATGATACATGGATTCGACTACGAAACAGTTTGGTGGCGGTAAACTTTTATTTTGGTATACTTTAAAATAATATACTTTTAAGAAAATTAAAATAATAATGACTATACTTATTAGTAAATACCCAATCAACAGTGCTTAATTTCTCATTTTTAATTTTATAAGCAGGCCGTAAAACATAAGTAAAAAGTATTAGGTACGACTGTCAGTAACATATCAACTACGGTCACTCGTAACAGTTAATCAACCTGAAACATTTTGTCAGACTATGTTGCCCGATGATATTAAGGTTGGTACTACCTCACGTACATTAACATCTTTGAAATGAATATATTGATTTTTTTGATGGGAAAGACGTCGTTAACGTACACGGCTTTCCTGATGATAAGAGATAAACACTGCACATAGACATGTTATACAGATACTCTGAGCCCTGTAGGCGAGGTGTTACGCCATTTGTGCAAGTCTACCGGCTATCATACCCTCCCTGGAACGTGGCACTACCATTATGGCGGCAGGAATAGGTAAAGCGGTGAAAACTATTCGGACGAGTTGTACAAAACTCTACAACTAGCAGTCTTGTTGGTAAAAACCCTTTAACCTTTGCTTGCCCCTTCGTCTGTTCACAGGAGACCCGGACCAACACCAACGATGTGATGTTACAATTAATAAAATAGTCTAATTTACAGACACAAATCTTTAAAATTTTCCTACTATTAACGTATCTACCGTTATTTTATCATAGATTTCCCATAAATAAAGCTTTACTCCCACAACATTTGTGTATTGTAATAGCTTTGTTTGTGGAGTATTTTATTCATTCGACATCAAATGAATCGAAGCTAATGGTAATATATTTGATCAATTACGTCGCCAATATATTGGTAATACAGATAATGCGTTTGAGAATGGGTAAAGATGCAACTAGTAAATACATACGTACATACATACAATACATATTTCTCGCCAAGTGCCTTACGGGGTAGGCAGAGAGTATCTAGTGCCAAACCTCACGGTAAATACAACAAGACCAGGGAAAACTGCCGGAAAATTTTGAAAACCAATGTTTTAATCCCATACAAACTGTTAGTAGCTGGTAATGTCACGCAAAAAGAAGTTCGCCGGTCTGGCTAGTAAAGTAATATATAAAACACAACCAAATGAAAAATAAATATCACAAACAAAACTGTCGAGAAAATACGCCGATAAATATTTTCTGTGATAAATAGGTTGCAATTTAGGCAATTAATGCCAATTCATTCGCATTTCTCTGTCCAATGTCGTATCCCGTATTTGGTTAAACGGTTAATGGCAGTATCGGTGAATTGCAGACACTGAGATTTAAAGCATTCGTATACGTTATTTCTTTCTGCCGCAATTCATTTGAATGGTATTTCTCCTTCTTAAGGAAACAAGCTATCAGGAGTAAAAAGAGAGTTTTCGTGTCTTATTCTCATTCTCTCTCTCAATCTTCCAGAGATCATAGAGTATCTGCCTATTATGATTTTCATGTAATTAGATCTAAATCTACTATAGTCTCTCTAGTATAGTATAGCCGTCGTCCGACCGTGAGGCTTGGGTTCGATTCCCAACAGGGTAGATGTTTGTGTAATGGATACAGTATCTGCTTAGGTATTTCTTTGTATTTTTTTATTGTGTAACACCTACCACACGAGCATATAATTGATTAGTTTGGGGTTGAATCAATTTGTTCATCCCAACACGGGCCCGCTTCGGCGCAGGCGGACCGGGGGCGCGAGAAGGCGGTTCATCCGCCTTCAAAGTGCTTCCGATGCGGGGCTGCCGGGGGGAGTCGGGGGATTTCCTCTGGCCAGCACGGCCTCGCACGCCTGGGGGGCGACTCCAGTGGCCGGAGTCGCTCCTCTTTCAGCGCGGGAGGAGGCCCGGTGAGGACCGGGCCGTAGCCGCGGAGCGGGATGGTGAATGCCATCGCGACCCCATCTCGCTCGTAGCCGGGCGGCAAGAAGGTCATAGTGTGGTTTTTAGTCGGTTCGAGTCCGACATAACCCGCCGTTCTCCCTCGAGAGCGGTGGGTATCCGGGGGGATCACACTATAAAAAAAAGGGGTATTTATTAAATATTAATATGAAATTATTGTAATAGCGCTTATTTGTCAAAAACACAATATTTACACAGTTATTTTTTTATACAAGCAATAATTAATTGATGCATTTATTTATTTCAGTAAACTGTTGATGAGTATTTGTCAGGTAAAAAATATTTCATCAAATTGCTGATGAGTGTTTGTCACGTACAAAACATCTCATCAATACTGCGAACGGAATTCGTAAAACTATTCCGCATGTTCTGTCACAATACCATTACTATGCTAAATACCTACATACAGTACGTTCTCGTTAAGAACATATGGAGTCATCATTATCCGCTGGCACATTAACTAATCAGATCACTCATTAAAAAGATAAATTCATAGTCAAACCAATAAATTTAATGGATAGTGTAGCTAAGTTCACAGTTCGCTGAGTGAGAAGACTCGATTTACTTATAAAGATTTATATTATAGAAGACCCGATTTACTTAAAAAGATTCAATTTTGATTGACATGCGTGAGAAGCTGATGAGTACTGAGTGAGAAGGCCCGATTTCTCGCACTCACTCATCAGCTTCTCACGCAAGTCAATCAAAATTGAAACTGAAGACCTTGGTGGTAGGCTCATATAGAGGACAGTTGAAATAATATCACGCTATGAGACCACTGCTCTCTTGGTGGTAAGAGAAGTGCCCTAGTGCCCTATAAACACAGATAATCGTTGTAGGTGTGTCACTATCTTGTGGAGTTAGGACAATTTTGCAAGTGTACCAAGCTACCCTACCCTTCGAACCGAAACGTGACACTGTTATTACTCGTATAACTTTTGTTCGTCTCTTACGAACTATCTGGCAGGAAGGCTAACAGTCTACTTTGGAGACCCTGACCAACATATCTTGATGTGAGAACCCTTAATAGCTAAGCCGTCTGAAGATACGTAAACTACGGATTGAAACCATCCGACTATAGACTGACGAGACGTCTACTTACTTATGACTGAATAGAATTGTACGGTTAGTGTATAACTAATGTATACTACAGTATTGTAATATAGTAGTCTTGTCAATAATATACCTATTAATTTAAAACATCTAACATACAAAGTAGAACAGAACTCAACGTTAGCCATTTTTGCGCCGCATTCATTTAAGAAATATGTATGTGAGTGTGAACGGCCTTCGACACTGGCACAAAACTAACTGCCTTATTCATAAAAAATAGTTAAGTAACCTCCTAAGCATTGCTTAACTAATCATTTGATTAAGCCTTAAGCATTGCTTAAAAATTTGTTATTCATAA
>NJDD01000009.1:262304-278854 GCA_002245505.1 Calephelis nemesis
TAAACAAATGATTAACTCTAAATAGCGTTTATGAATAAGAATTTTTTTAAACATTGCTTAAATTGGTGATTAAAAGTTAAGCAACGTTTATGAATAAGCCTGTTAATAGTTTGTAGGCCCGCTACACACGCTCGGAATTATTTCGTATGTAAAAATTGAAACGGAATCTCGGACGCGGCAAATCCTCCTAAATCTATGGGGCTAAAAAACGTGCATACAACAGTCATTTTCTGTGCGGATACATCAGTAATGTTATGTATTTGAAGATGTTTTAGTTGAAGTTGTTAAAGGGCCATATACGCTAAAATACGTCAGCAGTTTAATGTTTTTCTCATACAAAGCAATCATGGATCTTGCTGACAAAAATACACAAGATTAACATGAATATGCTTTACTAGACTAGTGTTTCCAAAACACGATTCATTTTACTTTGCTCGATAGAAAAAAAAAAACAAAAAGTTAAGCCTTTTTTGAAAGCAAGACGCAAATGTCTACTTCAATTATGAAAATAATGACACCAGATTTAACGTAAACATAGATAAGTACTATACCTAAAAGATAAGTGATTCATTTTTCTTACTTTTTTTCAAATTACTATTACAGTGTCAAAAATAGTGATTTGTCGCTTAAGACGTTTACTTTAGAGCGCCATTGTTCATAGTAATCATGGAACGGGAGAGCGCGGTGATTGGCTCTTCTGGCTGACTTAGTATGAGGCCTTAAAAAGCGCTATCCTTATATATATCAAACCTGCAGCTTTTCCACTGAATAACGGCTTTCAGATGCTAGTCACGTGTGCCCGAAAAGCCTGTGTAACTAAAACAACCCTTCTACCCTCACGTTTTTCAATCAGTTTCTAAAAGGAAGGCTGCTAATTGGTCTCATGTGTTATGTATATGATATACGACCTAGTTTCGAATTTTCTTATAGAATGTTTGTGGTAAAGAAAGCCGAGTTACTTTTAATGTTAAAACTAAAACACGACACATATTTTTCATAAGAAGTCATCTTCGAAGTAGGCAGCGTCAAATATCTTCATATGACAACTTTTTTAAATTTTTAGGCATTTTTACATCATCATGGAAGAACCTGTTAAACGTATTTAAGGTTGTGACCTACCACTTGGCCTATTTCTGCCACCATAATGATATTGTTTTGTTCCTGTTTGATAGATAGCCGATAGTCTTGCTTAATAGATCTATTATCCCACACAGATCCAAAGGATAGCGACTCGCTTGTAATATCCATGGCGTTCATAGGCCACGATTGTCGCCTACCATGAGAAGAGCAGTATCAGTTGTTCGCTGCCTTCTTGCTTAAAAACATGTAGAGAAAACAAAATATAACTCTTGGAAGTACTGATGACAATCTTTGTAAGCTATGAATATGCTGTCAGATAAATGTCACCAGAAAAAAAAAACTTCGTTCGAGAGTATCGCTTACGACGTTAAGGCCAAAATATCATCGGCTTCAACAAAATAACGGAAGCTACGGGAGTTTTCTATGACAAGAAAATCCTTTAAAAGCTCAAAGGTTTTGTATACAAGAGCAATATTTGGTCCTGTGCTCCTTTATGGAAACAACACATGGCTGTCGTTAAGGAGGCACGTGCAGAGGTTTCCCGTCATTGATATGAAAATACTAAGCTGAATGTACTGATTTATGAAAATAGTCAGTATTTGTATGCCGTACATTCGGAAGAGCCTCGGTATACGGGGAACAGCTTATAAAATATATAATCTACTAGCTGCCCGTTCCGGCTTCGCTCGGATGGTAATTTTTTTACCATAAATTGAGATGTAAGCTATCCAATCTCTCAAGTTGGATCGAACTGCACTGGTGTGCCAATTTTATAATAATCGGTTAAGTGGTTTAGGAGTCCATTGAGGACAAACATTGTGACACGAGATTTATATATATTAAGATTAAGGATTTAAGGCAAGATAAAAAAGAAGATCACAGAAATAGCAGTCTTTGTATACCATATCAAATAATAATGAAAACATTCCGGTCAATTTATTCTTAGTTAAAGTATTAGTGAAACTCCCCACTGGTGGTTAAAAGTAAAGTTAGCAGATACAACTTCCACATAATAGAATTCCCTCAAACATCGCTCAATACGTTTCCAATTTGAACTTACAAGCTAATTACGTAACACGATTTGAATTAAAGTACTTTATCACTTCTGATCTTCAGGCGTTGTAATAAAATCTCATAGTCCACGGTATATCTGACCTTTATTTTTAAGAATTCGACATTAAATATCGTGTTTTATTTTTTGAAAAACTTAGTATCCATCAGAAGAATTACTATCAGATAAAAATCAGAAGAAATACTTTGACTACATACTTCAAAGCAGAAAATAGTGATTTATAAAGACAAAAAATATTTATTTTGGCACAACCAGGGCTAGGCACTAGCCGAAGACACTAAGTCCCACAATGTGATACGTGGCAAGTCTATCGCCAACCGGGTACATATCCAATCCCGAGCAACCTCTTTTTATTAGAAAATTCGGAAAACCCAATTTTCTTTATTTATTTTTTCTTTATTTTTCTAAAGTTATTCTTATTCAAAAAAAAAATCTAATTTTGAAGAACAAAAACTTTTCTTAACCTTTATATATCATACTATAACCTTTTTACGCCGTGAAATATGACCATAGGCACCAATTGTCTATTCTTATTTGTATTGTTCAAACTATCCTAAAAATATCTATGTTTCTCACAACAAAAAAATTAAAACGGAAAAACTATTTATTGAAACCAAACTAATTTATATTCAGCATTTTTTTACCACATTATATATACCACAATGTGATAGGTGGCAAATCTTTATTTTATCTTCATTTTATTAGAAAATTGAAAATATACACTTTCTATTTTTTTTGTTGTCCGACCCGGAGATCGAAACCGGGACCTCGAAAATTTAAGTCCGACGCCGGACCGCTAGACCAGAGAGACACATAGTAATAACTCAAAATGTAAATGTAAGTGTAGAAAATATTGTTATGAAATATTTGTTTGTCTCTTGCTACCTTGTTGGCAGAAAATCACTGAGATGACAATATAAGCGATCACAATGGAAACAAGTCAACCCGAACTATTTGATGACACTAACAATAGATTACATTGTACAGACTTTGTTGTCTTTAAAATCTTGTCTAGTGTATGTTTAAATGAATGATCAACTTAGGGTTTGTATGTTACTGGGTTAAATTTTTAATACGGGGGGTCGTTTGCATATTCCAGAGTAAAAAAAATAACTCCGAGCGAGCTTCTAACCTATTAATCTATTTATGGGGTTAAATCACTGTATATTTAACAGTTTGACGCTTAACTTAACCCAGCAAACAACCTTACGTTAGGATCTGACATACGATTAAAACACCCCATTACCTATGTTTGACCATTTAACCCAGGAAAGTGGACAGTACAAGTTTAAACACTTATATTCACAATCTGTGATCCATATGTCACAGATTTTGAAATTAAATTTCAGCTAGTACCCTTCAGGGTTACTTATGTATCTCGATTTCATACAAGTTGGAAATTGAAATCGGATATTTTATTTTAAGTATTTTTGAACCAGTGGCATAGCCAAGGTAACGAAAGACTGTAATGCAAAATGGGGTGCCAGTTTGGCGTTGCTATAATCTGTTTAATTCATGCTCCAATTTGGAGGGCCCCCTGAGTCAAGAGCCCTGGTGTACAGCACCGTCTTGCTCTTTGGTAGCTTAACCACTGTCTTGAAGACAATAAATACTAGCTAATTACTAAGATTTTGTTTAAAAAAATCAACAATTTCGACATAATAATTTATTATTTAACTAAATGTTAATAACTCGCTAGTATTTTATTCAAGAGTAAAAAATGACACAATTCCGATTCCAATTTCCAGTTTTTCTGAGACATTGTGAAACATAGCCTAATTACAATTCTAAGAAGGCTACTTAAAAGTTAAGTACAAAGTAAAACACGTTTTTGGGTTTCACTTCTTTTGAAAATTATGGATATTTCTTTGCATCGAAGAGGAGTTAGATGATTTTTATTTAGTCACCGAACTTTGAAGGTTGCAGATAGTTCGAAATCGAACAAATAATATTAAAGGTGAGCTCCAATTAAAGGTGAACAATTAAATTGAAAAATCAATAATATGTTTTTTTGGTTTAAAATATGAAATCACCACAAATATTGATTAATCGCCTCTGTGGTCTAGCGGTCTTCTTGAGGTCCCGGGTTCAATCCCCGGGTCGGGCAGCTAAAAAAATAGAAAATTTGTATTTTCAGTTTTCTAAGAAAGATTGCTTGGGATTGGATATATGCCTGGTTGGCGATAGTTTTGCCACCTATCACATTGTGGGTGTTTTCGGCTAGTCGTGGGTGCCCTGGCCCTGGAATGTGTTGACCACATCTGTTGACCATATTGTGTTGAAAGTTAAAGTTTACTCGACAAGTAAATAAGTTAATCGCTACTCTGTCCGGCCTATAATTTACTGGGCAGTTTAAGTGATGATTAGTGTTACTTGATGAGTGTGAAACGCAAAAACGTGTTTTACTTTGCAATTAACTTTTAAGTAGCCTACTTAGAACTTTACGTAGACATTCTGAAACATAGCCTAAGACTATTTAATAAACTGTATAGTCAACATGTTCATCTTACAAATGCCTACCCCAGATGAAAATCGAACATTAGCTGTATAGCCTAACATCTCATTTAACGATGATAATATATATTTTTATCAATTTTTCTTAGTTTACTTTAAAGCATATTATACGATGCAATTTTGGAGCTCATTTTAGTTCGCTAGTAAGCATTTTAATACGTTGTATAAGCTGAATTTTCCACAAGGAAGATGCAATTACGGAATTTATTGTATAGCCGCTTGAAACAATTATCTCGGGAATATTATGTACTTAATTTTGGCGGGACTCTAGGATGTAGAAAATTTAATAGCGCTTCTCTAGAGTACGATTTAATTACAGTTAATTCTCAAACAGGCCCCACAATTTTTCATGAGTAGGGTTCAATAATAGTGGCCATTTATGTCTATAGATATGTGGAGGGAATCCCCACATGGATTTGCGAGACTCTAGGATGTAAAATATTTAATAGCGCATCTCTGGAGTACGATGAAATTACAGTTAATTCTCCCACAGGCCCCACGATTCTTCAAGAGCAGGGTTCAATTCGTGGCCATTTATGTCGGTACATTTGTTGGGGGAATCCCCGCATGGAGTTTGGCAGCTTGAGGTGTCCAATGAAGGCCGGTATATGGGTAAGTTATTTTGATGATTATTGGGGCTATGATTAATCATACACGGGAAATTTTACTAATATGAATGCTAAATAAGCCCTTTCTGGTTATCTGTGCATATAATACTGTTTGGCAGTGTAAATTGTACATAGATGAGGTTTTGTTTACTATGTAATTAGGTATTTTGTCTATTTTTTTCAAATTTCTTTAAAACATGAAATTTAAATAAAGTAAATGATAGATTTTTGATTTTAACGTTTAACAACAAAATATGTTAACAACAAGGTTAAGACTTAAATATTCAACTCAATAGAGCAGATATAAAATCTTATTTATAAATTTTAATAGCCAATTTGGTGTTAAAACTTATGGTAAAAAAATAGTTTGAATATAACATACAAAAGTATGTGATATATATCACTAAGAAACTGTATTATTTAAAAAGATTTTATATGATATTTTTATCTTTTTATTTTTTTATCAATATTTTGTTTTAAAAAAGGTATAAATAATAATATTTCTCTAAGTCCTTTCATTTAACAGTATCACAATAGTTTTATTATATAAACTATTTACTTACTAACTGTGAATGATATTTTAACATCCGGTGAAAGGGGAATCATAATCATGCCTTGAAACCATTATAAGTTAATAATGCAAATCGTTTTTTCGAACAAAGAGCTTAAAATATAAACATTCGCTTTCGCCACTATAGGTCGAGCGACATTACAAGACTGGTCCTTAACATTATACGGAACAAGTACACCTGCAGCTAAAAATGATCCCATTCCATTCAGAAGTCCGATAATCCGTAATCGGAGCAATGCTACTCGACCCGTAGTAGTTCAGGCTGGGAGAAAAAACAATAGAGGAACACCCGTCGCTATTGTGCCGACTTACACGGTCGGGTTAGTGAAAAGAAAAAAGAACAAGAATTCTAAAAATCCGAATAGAAATGCGCAAAAACCAAAACAGGGTAGACCAGCTACGCGCTCGCCAATAAAAAAGTTCAACCACACGGACGACATCCACAACCCCGGATCTGAGTCTCAATTTGCGAGGAGATTTAGCGGACCCTTTAGCGGATGCAAGGGGGCGTAAAATGTCAAATTTGTTCAAGCAGTATCCGAAAATCCAACGAATATATCCCGCACCGCTACCGGCCCACGGTACTTTCTGCATGTCCGTTGATAAATTTTGCGAGTGTTTTATTTGAAGCTTGCACGTCAATTACCTTTGTTCCGGACTTGCTCTTTGCATTTCGTGTGTTGCCGTTGTTTAAAACTTATTTTGTAGTATAACTTTGTTTATCAGGAGAGTTATGTTTGAATATTGTTTCTAATTTGTTGTGTGTGTTGAAATTGTAGAATGGCATTCTGTTGCGTTTTATACATTGTATCATTTGTCGATGTTTGTAGTTTACATGTAGATGAGTCGGAAGTCCACTAGGTATACGTACCTATACAGATAGGGCGACATAGTCTTCAAACTTATTAACACGCTTCAAATGCAAAGCCGATTTGAATATACTTGCCATAACTGGTTGGCAGGATTGTCATTTTATTCAAGTTGCTCTGTTATTGACACGATTTTTGAAATTGAGATGTGATTGTACTTGAAACAGTAGAATTGGCCCCAAAGCCTAGAGATTTGTGGGTTTTGTGGCTGCAAAACCGCTGATACGAGTATGTGTTCGCTGATATTGTTCACAATAATTTGAAATGTGTGTAAAATAATAAAAAAGTATGTATCTTTCTCTACAAGTCACACTTGTGTTTGATGTTGAACCAGGTAACTTCGACATCAAAAACTATAACATCTTACGATTAACAATATCCCAGCATTAGGATAGTAATTTAAATAACATAATATTTATGAAGGTGTGTCAGTTTACAGATACTACACACAAGTTACAATTCTGTCAACTTTTAGTAATACATGTTTTACTTTTTTAAATTATATAAAACAAATTTAGTGCTTACTTGACATCTGACTTAAATAGAAGTATCACAATTTTCGTGCTTCAGTTTATTTTACATTTCGAATATGGCTACAAACTAATTTTATTTTAATAGATGCTTATTAGAAATCAGTGAAACGTCTCCTTAAATGTTTCAGCTCGCACACATACATATTTGCACCAGCAGATTTAATAGAAATTCTAATGTTGCTATTATTAAAGACTGCAATGAATGAAGTATGCTGCATATTTATTAGGCCTGCGTTTCGAAATTTGACTTAATTAATAGTAATTATTTAGGCGATTTCTAAAAAGCCTTATTTTAAAATAGCATTCCAAATTGCGAAAATTATTAATCTCAAACCGCGCTCGCAAACGAGACTTTTCGCTGTTTTTGACGAGAGATTTGAGCGCCATTTTGAGAATTCGATGACATTTTACACTGACAGCTGTCATAAAGCATCGATTCGCTTTATACAACTATTATACATAGTTAAAATAATATTCACATTTTTTCTCTATTTTAGGCAGTAATAAACTCAGCTTAGTTCATCAGAAGTGTAAATTTTTATTGATAGCAACGTTTAGAAGTACGCAAACTTCGACATCTTTTACGACTTTCCTCGAAATGAAATAAACACGGCAATGGTTTCTCATATTATGTCGCAGTGCGCGTACATCCTTAGATTTTTATTTGAGGAATGCGCTAGTAACTGCATCGTCTTATGGCTTTACTTAAAAACTTTTTATAAATTAAACAAACTGCTTTAGGAATCTTACTACCCTTCCAATCAAAACTAAAAATAATCCTAGTATTAGTAGTAGTATTAGTTTTAGTACATTTGATTTAGTAAATTCTAGTATTTTTTCATTGTTTATTTTTTCCTATAATAAGCGACGTTTACACAGTTAAACGAGTGTCACTCAAAGCCGTCAGTCACGAATAATTGTAGCATCATCAAAACTGATGTAATAATTATTTACCAATAATATGTATGTCAGTCATCAGTCATTCTGCCTTAACTCAATAATCAATTTTCGTCTTCTCTTAAAACAATATTTTGAAGCTCTAGAGTGAATCAGCTCCAAGGACTAATAATATTCAAGGACTAATAAAGAATATTTTTAATTATTCTTATTGTCTATTTTTAACCGACTTTGAAAAAAGAAGGAGGTTATACTTTAGACTCCCATATTTTTTAATGTGTGTTACCTATTCAATTTCTCTGTCATTAGTAAGATTTTTTTTATTGAAAGAGTGTTCTTCCGAGGTGGTATCATTGCTACCAAGTCTGTATCAGTTGATGAAATCCCAAAGAAATCGAGAAAACAACGTGTACTTAATTTTTGTGTACGTCGATGATTTACTTATTTATTAATATCGACTGTACCTATCGTCAACTGGATTGAAATCAAAACTTTACATTTGATTAAACAGTGACAAATTTCTTTTAAATTTTACTACATCAAATTATTTAAAGGTACACTATGTAGGGTGTTTCCTTTACGCCTTAAGTCAATATTGTTTCATATCTGGCAATTTTGTTGCGAATTCATTAAACTAATTTTAAGTTACCGCTATCTCCTTCCCGATAATGGAATGAGACAAAACATTTCTACACATATTTAATCTATCACGGTGATGATATGTATAACAGTTTGTTTGTTTATCCAGCCGGTCCTCTAACTCAGTGGGAGCTTATATTCTATGGAACCGAGACCCCGGCTTAAGAGTACGACGCGTCTCCAGAGAATACCCTCGGCACGAACACGGGTGTGCCGACGTGGGGTGTTCAGAATGTTCCTGAAGTGCCTGAGGAAGTCAAACAGAACACTATTGAAGACGACCTCGCTTTCGTCTGGCATGATTCACACGCTGTAAGATTTTTTTTCTAAATAATTTTCAATAGCAACCGGATAAGGTAAAATTACCAACGTTACTGAACTGGTTAAAGTTCGGTTCCTATAACAGACGACAAAGACCTACCGTCAACCGATTTAGTGTTTCATCACGAGGTCGTTTAGAAACAGTTAGGGGGAGTAACCACTGTCCCCTTCTAAGTTAGCCACCTCCATCTTAAACGAAATCTTTACAAACCATCAGGTGAGATAGTGGTCAAAGTTAAACTAATACTTTTTTGTTTGTACAAGTGCCCCCTATCCATCCATATTTGTAGGAATTGTCGTACGCTGCCATTTTGCAAAAAAACACAAAATGGCGGCCAGGCACTAAGCCAGGCTTCATACAAAAAAGTTCAATCCCCTTTGTCAAGATCTATACTTTTCGTATATTGACTTATATAAATATACGAAATTGATCCAAATGTCCTTAATTTTCACGTTGACAACACTAGTCATTTATTTATAAATTTTCCTTTTGTCACTGGAGACTTGTTGAATTACTTTGCTACAAATAGAATAGTTCTTTCTTTCCTACACATTTAAATGAACAGAGGCAAGATTTGTGGTCTAGTTTTTCTGTAAATGAAAACAAAAATAATCGATGAAAATACAGCAAAAAGGAGCTTCCGACTGTAGCCGATACAGCTAATTTAGGTCAAACAGAGAAAGCTTTGTCTACATTCATAAATTCTGCTGAAAAAAAGACTGTAAAATATTGTCAAGATTAAGTACGGCTATAATTGTTGCTCCTTAACTGCAAGCTAGAAGTTACTGCGCCAATATTTTATAATTAAACTCGTTTGTGTTTACGTTTTTAAATGTTTTCAATTGAAATATTTTGTACAGGACTTTTCGTTTTCGGTTTTAAATAAAAACTCTGTTAGACGAGCATTACATGGTAGGTTTTGTTGTCAGTTTTTCTATGAACTACATTTGAATATAGTTATATCAGCTTCACTCAAACATCATTAATCTCGGTATGAACATGGCTATCCGTCAGTCAGAATAACAACTGGTAAACCTGACAGCAAATTCTACGGCGTAATTGACGTCTTATTGATTTTTATTTCACAAAATGACTGAATGATAAATAGTTCCAATGTATTTGCACATATTTAATTATAATAGCATAGCAAAGGTGTAGAATTTATTTTTGAAAAATGCACTTTTATGGTCTCTTTTACGTCGTTGGCACTTGGCTAAAAACTTGGCCATTATAACCATATAGTGTGAATTTTTATAAGAGTAGTGTGTAAATTTCCGATGTCCTGTATGTTCATTTTTAATCTTGATACGGTGTATATAACCCCACAACTACAAATCAGATATTTTAAGTATATCCATGCTTTAGAGCACTATATATACATGCTATATTAAAGTATTTATAGTACATACAGTTCATCCGAACCCCAAAATGCGCGCCCGAAGTTCATTCTGTAGTCTGGCTCAGGTACAATCGAGTCTAACAATCTAATTGCGACTTTAGACACCAGTTCAAAAGCTTTTTAGTATGTTTGTTGTTTTCGTTTAGTATAATAATACGATACGACACTCATGCATGTGCAAGAAAGTAAGAAAATCACACATTATACTATTATTTTTAATACATCCAAAAGGTTGTATGTTTGTAAAATAATGAAATATTTATTCTAATAAATACATAATATGTAAATATTATAAAATATTCAAGACAAAAAATAAAAGTTTTACGCAACTGTACCCAAGCAAAAGAGACGAGGCAAGATTCTGAACGAGTGTCAGCGAGAACGCGTTACGCTCCCTCACTTCCCCGCCTGCCGATACCTTGAAATGAGTTCTACGCAACGACATGTTAGCTATTACTACTTTAGAGCCACGTTTAAGTTTTGCGTGAACTATAATATATTAATTAATCAGTGACTCCTAAATGTTTAATTGAAATAATTGATGAATTTAGCACATCAATTACCCCGAGGTTCAAAACATCAAAGTTAAGTTTAACTTAAGTAAAAATATATTTTCTAATCATATTTTTTCTGAAATAGATTTTTCGGTTGTGGTAAAATACTCTTATTACGCCTGGGACAAACAGAAGATTAGTACGCTATGAGTAATACCCAACTAGTAACATAATTACTATTTCGAATTTAATTCTGACCAGGAATATTTGAAATAGGTTATTGTTTTTATAAAAATCTAAAAACTTGAAAAATAACTGGCCGTAGGATGGAATATCAAATTTTACGGTTTATGTTATTTATTAAAAATGCAGATACAAACAAATACATCGCATAATTATTATCTAATAAACTGATCTTTTAGTCCATTCTGAACATAAATATGAAAATAACGAACCTTTCGAAATTGTCTTTTCGTTACTGGTCGAATAATCGCGAAACAAACATACAAACAGCATGACGACGAAATGGCAACGTTATTTTTGGAGTCGGATAAAATGGGACAAAGTTATTCATGAAAGTTATCAAAAACCTATTTAAGTACATATCTTTATATATCCTAATATAATATATATATATTTCTTGTGTTCGTGTGTTTGTCACTAAACTCTAAGACGGTTGGAGCGATTTTGATGACTCTTTTTGTGTGTGTCTAAGGGGATTTGAGAATGGTTTAGATTCACAATTGGTTCCACTGAAAAATGTTTTTTTTATTTGTAAGTAGTCGTTGGTTTTGGAATGTTTTACATTGGGTCCGGCAGACTGCGCTACTATCGAAGCATTAATGTCAAGCGATACGAAGTTTGCTGGGTCAGCTAGTTATTATCCAAAAATCTAATGCGGATTATATGTTCCTATTCAGACTATAACTACATAACGACGAATGTAATTAAATTTTAACATATTTTATGTATTGTTAATAATATCTAAAGTAGGTAGTTTTCTAATTCAGATGTGTATGAAAATGTTATATAACATCATATTATTATGTCATAACAAAACAATTAGATTAAAAATAATAAATGTAAAGTGTTTTATCCTTCCTTGATAGTTTTTAAGATTATTATTCAAAGATTATAATTTTTATTATTCAGGTATATATGTAACTTCTTTCAAAACATGATTATCCAAAAATTGCTACGTACTAAATGGAAAAATTTTTACTCCCGTTCCCCGAACGATGTAGAAAATGATACTCATAGTTGACAAATATACCAACAACTGGGCAGATTTTTAATAAAAAATGATTATTAAATCGAACCGCGTTCGGGATGTCAAGTACTCAACGCCATCATCAAACTTATCTACTATACCGTAGAGGTGACAAAACTAAATTTGATTTTCTGAAACCTTAACGTCAAGACATCAAACACAATCAAAATGTATAAAGTATTTTGTTGTTTCTAGCCGATAATAACTTTAAAGCGACTAAACAATATTCGACGTTACAACGTATACACTAACTCAAGCAAATCGTACATCAACATATTATGATTTCTTATCCCGCTAGCATATTTATCACAACATCTTATTCTATCCTCCTTGGTCCTTCTCCTGATATCAAGTGCCTCCTGTTATGTTCGCGACTGTAAAGGGACCTTCAGAAAGTGAATCTGGAGAACTTCATCAAACGCCTGAGTACTCACATGTTCCCACGGCCATTTAACGCAAAAACTCCTACACTCAAGGACATCGCGCCGTGGCACGCATGTCCACCCGTCACGAAAGCTTACCCCAGGATGGTTATAGATAGAAATGTTTAGATAAAGTCATCGCCACGGTCACTGATCACTCCTGCTGGACTTTCTCTATGAGATCTCACCAAGTAGAGCTCGATCGCAAGTGGCGTCGTAAAGACTGGGTAGAGGAACATAGAAATAGAATATAGACTGACTAACTAGATATTAAAGCATCACAATTCACACCCAGAGGGCGTATCGATGGCTAGCGCAAAAACCACACCCCGGAGCTATATTATTGTCTACTCGCAGAAAGCCAGAGATTAATCAAAAGCACTTCTTGCCTGGCTGAGAAAATTTACCCTTTTCTCCCCGCATCGTCCCCTCGTTATCATTTCAGTCTGATTAAAACTTATTCAAATTTAAAACACTTAGTGATGAAAATCCTTGCTAAAACAAATACTTACGTTAATCCTATCCTATTAATATTATAAATGCGAAAGTTTGTATGTATGGATGTATGGATGTTTGTTACTCTTTCACGCAAAAACTACAAAGCCGATTACGATGAAATTTGGTATGTAGGTAGCTGAAGACCCAGAGTAACATATAGGCTACTTTTTATCCCGGAGTTCCCGCGGGATTGGGACTTACGCGGCTGAAACCGCGGGGCGCAGCTAGTACAGTATAAAACAGATAGATATACCTACTCAGAAGTACACCGTGTAGCGCTTTAAACGTTTAATAATTCAATAGAAGTATCCCAGAGTATCTCTTGAATATTCAGATCCAAACTTCAAAAGCTGTTAATTCTAACGTATGTACGATGTGCGATTGTACATTCGTATTCGTTGCAGTTATTCCCATCGTGTTACAAATGTAAAAGCGCATTAAGCCAGCACAGTTAAACGCTCTTTATGTAATGAAAGCGTTGATGATGTGCAGCGGCTGCGCCAACGTTTACCAGCTTAAGGTAGTACTCCACCTGCCTTTGTAACTTCAATCACATTACCTTTGGCCAATTGAGAATACTTTGTTTTTTGTTTATGCTAAGGTACAGAATTTAACACATAAATTTATCCACTTTTTAAAGAAAATTAGTCTATTTTGTCGAAACAAATAGTTATCAGTTGGTACGTTGCCTCTTTAACATATACACTTATTAAACTCACTTTATGTTTTAAATGGGGAAATGAACTGAATTAGCGTGAACGGTTGATGAACTTTTCGGGTATAAATAAATGTCCTTATCATCCAGTGGGCTGACTGTCAGTTTTCGCTTTTACTTTATTATCGCGTTTGCGTTGCAATGATCTAAATGTATGGAAATAATGAGTTTTTTTACATTTTCGCTAGATGCTGACAACAATTACATACATTTGGGTAGTTCAAGAAAAACGATAGTTAAATATTTCCAAACTTATACTCAGTGCACAATGGACCAAACTGGGAGGTAAATTTACCAATAGTTAGTTACCAAATTATATCACTAGCAAGCGATGGAGTCGCTGTATCTCTGCGCTTTTTTACATTCTAAGAAAAGATGAATCGGTTCACAAAAAAACCCTTTATGAATAAACAAGAAAAGTGGATCAGCTTGGCAATAATTCGCTCACAGACATATTTTTATTAAAAAAATGATTTATGTGGCACAGATTCGTAAAGAAACAGCAGCTGTTCCCAGCGGCAGCGGAACAGGAGCGGCTGCAGCAGGGTGTCCGGCGCGCGCGGCCGGCGACCCGCACCGGTGTCTAGGTTTGTGCCTACTCCTCCTGTTGCTAATGTCCGCGGCCGACGCTGTGGGTACACTGGCCCACAGCCGACAGCTCCGTACAACGCGTAACTGTGCACTAACTGCTAGCGTAAAACCGAAACTAACCGAGAGGACCGCCAGGCCGCCGCGAGCGCCATGCTTGCTGTCCCCCTCTCGTCCGCTCCTGGCGCCCTAGTACTTGAGGCTCGTGATTTTAGTAATTTTCCATTTGATAAGTACAACGTGTTATAGATAATAGTTGTTTTTGTATTTATGTCCGACAATACCACGAACATAGAACAAAATGACAACGTATGATCTATATAATACTAGCTGTCCCGGCGAACTTCGTTCATCCCGTGCAGTTTGTATGTAAAAAAATAAAGGATTGTTTTTCCCCATTTTTCTTTAATTTCCTGCTTTTTCTTTTCATAAGAACCTTCTCCCGACAATGACTAACACAACAAAAAAAGAATTAGCCAAATCGGTCCAGTCGTTCGAAAGTTATGCGCTTACCAACAAATTTAGCGATTCATTTTTATATTATAGATATAGCTTAAAATAATTAGCGCGCAAAATATTCACATCAGATCAATTGAAACACCCTCTAATATTAATAATTGTTTTAATAACCATCGACAAAAACCTATCTAAATGTAGCTCAGAACCATCTCAATCAGCTCGCGTCGAAATTTGTCTAGCCCTTCAAAAGTTTTGATGCCACAGACAGACACACACACATATCAAACTTATAACACACTCTTTGCCCGTTGGGGCTTAAAATAATCCTGTATTAATTTTATTGTCATTTAATTGTTTATTCTGTGGGACATTTTGTACTCATAACATAAAAAAAATATTTGTATTATCATCATGTTTAGCATTCTTGTACAAATGTAATAATATTTTATTACTTCACAAATCAAATACTTGGCTATACATAGATCTTTTATGCTATACGTGCACATACAAATAAGTTTAAATTGGGTTATTTTCCGACATATTTGAATATTTATTCATCTCAGATTATTTGGGCATCTATTGGATGATTTTTATATACAGTTTTTGAAGTCAAACTTACGTCGTCTCTCCACTCTATGTCCGTGGTCTGACTCGATATCTTGTTTTTACACTACAAAGATGATAGCGTACTTAAATTAAACTAATATAAAAAATAAATAAATGTTTAATAAATGTGTGACGTAGCTTGAATACAATATTTTGTTGAACATTCATGTTTTTGTAGAACCACTCATGTGTAACTTTCTTTTTATCGTAGGGAATATTTATTATCCTAGAGTATAAATTTATTCGGATCACAGTGATGTAAAAGTGTATGTCAATTATAGTGTAAATCAACAAACTTATTTTTATAAAGAAGAAAATTTGAATGCTGAAAACATAAGTATATATCATTAATAAAAATAATAAACAGCAAGGGCCCCAAAAGCGACCCTTGTGGTACACCCGAGGGGACATAAATCCAAGAAGAAAAATAGCCATTAGCAACTACTGCTTGCGACCTATTTTTGACATAGGAGGAAAACCATCTATAAAGATTACCGTGGATTCCAGCTGAATAAAGCTTCTGCAGGAGCAAAGCATGATCTATTCTATCAAATGCTTTACTATAGTCAGTAAATATAGAATCGACTTGACCTCCCGAACTCATGCCCTCAGTAGTGTAGTCAATAAAGGTTAGGAGGTTAGATGTAGTTGAACGGCCCTTTATGAATCCGTGCTGTTCAGGGATAAGGGATATTGATAGCACACTATATAGGTATACTTGTTTATAAACTATTTGCTCAAATACTTTAGCGAATATACATAACTTAGATATAGGTCTATAATTTTTAATTTCTCTTTGATTCCCACTTTTGTGAATAGGAGTTATAAAAGCAGACTTCCAAATTTTAGGAACTATACCCTCATCTATGGATCGCTTAAATAACAAGGTTAAAGGTAAAGTCAAAGAATGTGAGCATTTAACTATAAAAAGTGATGGTATATTGTCAGGTCCAGCACCTTTAGTGAGATCAAGTCCTTTAAGTATTTTTCCTAC
>NJDD01000009.1:278902-290434 GCA_002245505.1 Calephelis nemesis
TGTTAGTAGCACGTGTCGGAATACGTGCAATATAGTTGATTTCCTCCTTTTTAATTAGACTATTACTTAATAGGCCAATTTTTTTAAACAATTTCATAAAGATTCTCATTGTTTTTCTGAGGAACGCCCCGTATCTCAATGTTGTTAGCTCTAGACCACTGATCCCGGTTGTCTAACTCCTGGTTAAGTCTAGCAATCTCTGCCTGCAGAGTAGGGACCTCGTTTGTAATATTTTCTAGTTTGGCTACCCGAGTTTCTAAGGACTGGATTTTTCCTGTTGCGGCACTGAGAAGCTGCTGAGTCATATCTTGAGATTCTTTTAACTCACTTAATTCAGACCTGATACATTTGACGTCTTCTAACAATAGCTGCAATGGTGCTAGCTGCAATGCAATTTTGTTAAGTTGTTCTTGTATTTTGTCAAGCTGACCAGGCTGAGGAGAACTTATGCTAGGGGAAGGAGATAAGCATGACTTGCATTTCGGACAGCGCCAAGAGTTCTTCCTATCCCCCAGTTTTCTGTAACCAGCTTCAGTCACTCCAGAGCATTGATAGTCATATTGCTTTTTACAAACACTGCACAACGGACCATCCGTGTGTTGCGCTCCACAACTGGCACATGCGAACATATCGATGAAACTTTGAGAATCACTGTACTGTTTACGAAGCAAGCGTGTAACTGCTTATAATGTTACGAGCAGACTGATCAGAAACATAAATACTTAATAGGTAAACTATTATTTTATCTTTGTAAAATGTGGTTGAAACAATATTCTTGAGCTCTTCGAACTGAAACAAAATATATATATATATAAGCTATCCAGTGGTAGCATTTATTCTCTAACAACAGAGTCTGTTTTTCTTCAAAAGTGGATATAGTACTACTATTTAAATTACACGCTTCGGCTTTTTACACTTTTATTTTTACTTTTAAATTAATTTTGAATTGGCTGACCCAATCTAAATTTAAGCGAAATGATTAATTGTGTAATGACAACTCTATATATAGACGAATATAGCCGAAGCGCATAATTTAAATAGTACTACTTTAACTTATTGCATGGCCTTCTGTACACACTTAAACCTGACTCTTATACAATACTTTGTATTGGTGTATGGGGTCAAACTATTTGCAATGAAGTGTATTTGAAATGCTATTTAGAACAAATACAACGATGAGTAACTTAGCTGTTAATTTTCTTTTAATTTTACCATAACTGTTTAAAGGTTACAATTTCACACTAAATTAAGTACATTGATTTGACGTGTTATTGCACTAACATTTTATTAAAACCATAAATGAAGAAATAGAAAAATATACAGTTAATTTTATTTACTTTAACATGTTCTAGACGGTTGTAAATATGATTTTCAACAAAGGTAACCTTGGAGGAAACTTCGTTTGCATCTTTCGATTGTTTTAAATTTGAAGTAAAGCCACAGTCTGGACTCTAGACAGATGCGAACTAATGTTTACAACCGTCTAGAATCCCCTTTTTTTCTAAAACTGATGTTAAACAAAAAGTGTCAAATATTTTTATTACAGAAGTTGTTAATAATGTATGTATGTGGCCAGACAAAACGTTAAAAAATCCATGAATCGTTCCTACTAGAAATATTATTATAAAATTCTTGACGCATAAATAAGAATCGCATATAGTTCATGTGTTGTCGCATCCTCGAGGTGATTACGAATCCAAATAACATGTAAATGTAAATATAAATTAGGTAATGAATACTAATAAATTTGGAGACTTGTACAAATTTGCTCACGAACATGTAAATTTTAAAACGACCGACGATCAAGATTTCTCATCGACTGGTAGCTAGAACTTAGTAATAAATGTAAAGTAACCCTAGACTAAGTTGGGAATAAGACTCATTTATAGTGTCAGGAAGTGTACTATCGTTCGATGTAATAGAGATCATGAAACTCATTTTGATATCAATTTTGGTGTATCGATCGGCATTAAGTAGAAACCCAAATTGTATTTATAACTGTAAATGTTGAATTATTTGTATATATTGAACCTGATGTTAATGGAAAAATAATTAAAAGGTCTTTTATTACAAAAACCTTATTAAGATTTTGATTTTGATCTTGTTACTGATCAAAGAGCAGCAGTTAATGGCATATTATTAAATCAAACTGACGTTATTTTATGCACGTAGGGACTTTATCCTTTTTATGTTTTGTGTATTGAATGTAATGCTTTGCTTCCATGCTTATTAATCTACTAAAGCGCTAGGC
Source organism: Calephelis nemesis (assembly GCA_002245505.1). Classification (NCBI taxonomy): domain Eukaryota; kingdom Metazoa; phylum Arthropoda; class Insecta; order Lepidoptera; family Riodinidae; genus Calephelis; species Calephelis nemesis. Next base: position 281,154 of record NJDD01000009.1, read on the forward strand.
TTAATAACATTACTCTCTTTGAGTATCGTTTGCAAATTTCTTTATTTGTATAATCATTGTCATAAAGCAAATTACAGTCGAGGTGAATAGATGTTAAAAAAATACAAAGATACAATTATTAACATTCTAGCATTAATTCCCGTTGTCTCTCACGTTTGGGTGTTGGTACCCTGGATAGTACCTGGATAGTTGGCATTCGCAAAGTATAGGTTTCTCTACAAAATAGATTAATTTTATTTATTTAGACAGAACAATAACTGACATAGTAGCTAACAAATAAGCATATTAGTTGTCAAAAGCTAAAAAACGTATTGACATATATTTTAAAATTTGTCGAGAATAAGTAAAACACAAAAGAAGAATAATTTAGCTTTTGGCATATCAAAAGTATACTTGTGTGCGCCTGCCTCAGCTTTATTATTTAATACGAAACTTCAATCACTACCGGCGCATACTAGCCTTACTGGGTTCACTTTTAAAGTTTTCAAGCAATCTTTGAATGCTTGTTTGATATATAACAAAAATGTGGATACCTGTACCGACAGGGAAACAAATAATTTATGTTTTGAGTGCTGTCAGGACATATCACATTTCCCCCTTTTTGGCGGTGTCCGTTTAGTAGAATATACCAGGAAAGCAGCTGATTAGAAGAAAGCACTAGTTGAAATATAGGTCAGTGCCAACACGACCACTGGTAGTAGAGTGTTGTACAGCAACTTTCCCAGATAGGGATCAACCGCCGTACCTTTTCCTGTTGTCATAATAATCCGGTCATTTTTCGGTCCGACTTTTATAATAGACCTAACTTCCCGGCCGCACGGCAGCGCACCCGTAATATCTAAGGTGTATTTAGGTCACGGCTGTCTCTTACCTTTAGGAGACCCGTATGCTTATTCGCATAAAAAATCGGTGAAAATATAGTTAGAGAGAAAATTTAAAAGCAACACAAAACGGACCAACTCTTCATATCTCTTGAGGTTTCTTTATAACCAACATATTTTTGTTCATATACAACGAGAAATAAAGAACCAGAATATTTTATTGACACGTAGTAATGGATCACTTTGTAAATTATTTAATATTCATCCCGTTTTCTCCGACTGATGGCGATTGTGCATTCTTTTCTGATTTCATTTAATTTTGTGAATGTCTTACATTAGCTACACAACTCTAACGTCTGTTTGTTTTACGTCATTCTGTTGAATATGCAAAATTATTTGAGATCAGTGACGAGATTCTAAAACCCCTTTCGATACCTGTTTTACTGTTTCTAAGAACTTCAAGAATCGTTCGGATCTTCTGCATCATTGGTCTGCTGGCAAGAAACGCAACTGCATGGATGCTGGTATGGTGCTGGGTGGTGTTGGTCTGTCTACTTGTTACTTATGTATTTAAATATCTTTGTTCTATCTCTATATCACTATATATTCACTAGAATGCGCGAAGGGTTTGCACTTGTACGACGTCCATTGCTATGAAAATTGCCCAGCCGATACGTACGCGAGTGAAATAAGGCAAATAAAAATAAAGGCGAGGAACGTAGCTCAAGACGACGTAACCTTACTAACTTGGAAGCAAATTCTCCAGCTGTTATGAAGCGCCAGTTTTCCAATCCCTCGGCGTCAGAGGCTTTGGATATGGAACCTCAGGCTAACTACTCCAAAACGCCATTGATTTGCCTACCCTGTCATTACTCCTGCGCTACTTGCTCTGGTCCTCACAATAGCCAGTGCACATCTTGTTCAGATGATGCTGCTCTTGTCAACGTGACGGACTTCGAAGTTAAACACTATTGCTACCCCAATGTGGTTGTGGCACAGATTAACAGTAGCTATGAAAAAAATGTTGCAATTTTAGTTTTGGGTATTTTAGTCATTATAGGGCTTGGATTGTCCTTCGTGGTATGCGTTTTCAAACGATTGGAGTGTTGCGGTAGCTCAATGTATAATTCTAACATAAAAGTTGCGTACAACAAACTGGCTATGGATGAGAAACATCAAAGCGCTATAGAAATCGAGGAAGAAATCCACAAGGCATTGAAACAGTCTAGTGATAGCGAGTCCGAAGATGATATGAATTTATAGCACCTACTGACATTTCGTCCAAAGTATTACGAATTGATGAGTCACAATGAAGATAACATAGAATGAATACATTTGTTTATTATATAATTGCCGATTCACGGGAATACGTATATACATTCTATTTTTTTAACAAACAAGTACCAAAAAAATGTTCTGCTTGGCTGTTGCGCCAAGTAATCAACATAAAGTTCATTTAAACCAATCAGAACGCTTTCTACTCGTTGTCAAATTAAAATGGCGCGTTCTAATTGGTTGAAATGAACTTAGTATTCGTTTGTTAAAATAAATAGGCTATATTATCAAAATCGAGCTCAAAATAAGCGTATGAATTATCCAACTAATTTCAAATACAAGCACGTAAACTAACGTAAGTTAAAACAAAATGCGAAAAATAACTTACCAATCTGTTATTTGACTTTTTTAAATTCGATCCGAGTTTTAAGTCCTATTAAAATATTTTCCAATTAATTCAGTTCATGTTAAATAGAGAGCAGTTATTAAATTATTCAATTTGCAAAATAATGACCAATTAAGCATCGTTTATAAAAAGTCAAGTCATTAGTATAAGGCTTGACGTTACGATTATCATTTAGAGTATTCTACAATTAGTTTTAACATATTATGTTGGCATAATATCGATCGCTCTATTTTTTGGAGAATATTAATTGTTTACTAAGTCGTAATTGTACATTTTCATCAAGAATACGATGTTGAACAAATCAAAGTATTTTTGGAAGTTTACATTATTTGTGTTTTGCACCTTATTATAATTAATAATAAATAATTAAAGTTGGTCCATGATAATTAATCATTTTAAATCCAAAGAACTAAAATTATTAATTAAACTTTAAACATCTTAACTCTTTTTGCACATTTAAGAATCTTATTTCAGTTTAACACATCTTTGAAATGAAAACTTTACCTATCGTCACAATCATAAATGTTAAACGGAACAAAGGAAAGCTGTATACTCACAAGATTATATTAAATACAAAAGGCGAGAGTGCTCCGATATAATTGAATCGATATTTCTTAGGGTCCACGTTATTACTACTGTAGGAAGCGCAGGAATTTGCTCTTAACCTAATGGATATACAGGTTATTATTGCGAACATGGCGAAATATGCCAGGGTACAACCGTATTACACTTTAATAGTATGTTGTGAAGGAGACCGACGGTAATATAGATGATGTAGCTGATTTTATCCTTTTTACATTTTTTATCTACTTTAAGTTTTTACATCTTCTTATATTTTTTCTATTTTGGTAGTGAGATACTTTCGTCTATGAATAATTTGCTCAAGATGCCATTATTGTAAATAAGCAGTAAGCTTAATGATGTACATAAAGTATAAGGATGGTTGTAAATAAATGAATTCCTATTTTTATTGAAGTTTTATTGTTACCTTAAGGTACGACCAGTCTAGCTACTACGAGGTGTTATCTACATAGGGAGACGTGACTCATTTACGATATTACAGTGTTGTCACTCTGAAGCTGTATTACTACTGCAGGTTACAATCCTAACAAAGATGTGATGCCAATCCCAAATATTGCTATCTCAGTCTAATGTACTGACCTCTCTTTCGGAGAGTAATAGGATGTCAAATAGTAAATGCATAACGAAAGAGAGGTCAGTATATCAGAGTGAGTTAGAGTTAGTTGAAATGACATCAGTTCTTCGTTAGGAATGCAACCCAAAGAGTATATAAATACAACGTAATAAGAGGCGGGACTTCCATAGATACATAGCAAACCCGAATTTGTATAAAGTTTACTTGAAAAGGTATAACCCGTATAATTTGAAAGTAAGTCTAAAGGCATTCAGATATAAGGCAACTAGTGTCATATGATTTGGGCGAATAAAAAACATAGCAAACTTATTTTACTCTGAATTTTTAATCAGAGGTTGAAGTAAAGTAGTGGCAGCAGCCTCCATCAACCATGACGCAAATCGCGTCTAAAAACTTTGCCCGGCCAATACTAAAAGAAGGACCTATACGTGATACTTTTGGAATCAATTAACTTAACATTTAATCTCTGATTGGAATCATGTCGATTTTTAACGCCTATGTAAAATTCTTACAGTAGAATTATAAAGATTGAAAAATGTTACTTGCCCGTAAACAAAACAAATGTCTTATGACAACTGCTGACGCTGCCTCCATTTCAATTCGACTTCCTACCATGGACGCTTATAGCAGTATTATTTCCATCTTGCTAATTATCCGCCTTTATATACAACTTTATAGTGTACATCATAAGGTTGTCTTTCTCCGATGACAATTCTTATTATTGAAATAATACTGTTTTAAGAGCTTATGGTAAACCCTCGGTTCAGCCTCCGGTAAACAAAATTTAAAAAGTCCGGTCCCGATAAAATTACCTCCATTACATCCCTTTCACATCATACCACAATGTAACGAGATATTTTTTTTTTATATAAGAGGAGGCAAACGAGCAAGTGGGTCTCCTGATGCAACACCAGGAGTATCACGTATGCGTTGCCGACCTTAAAGTACGCTCTTTTCTTGAAGGTCCCCAAGTAATAATTGTTTGGGAATACCGCCCTCGGTAACTGATTCCACAAGGATGTTGTGCGAGGTAAGAAATGTCTTCGGAATCGCAAAATTGTAGATCGCCACGTATCAAGATGGTGGGCATGATACTTTAAACTCTGTCTGAATATTGGAATAAGAGAGAAGGAGGGAGAGACAGACAGAGAGAGAGAGAGAGAGAGAAGAAAAGTTTCTGAGCTACAGCGCTCTTCGTGGTTACTTAAAGCGCATGCTAAAAACTATTGCAAATTTACAGGACGTTTAAAAATCATCATTAATCGTATATTTATTTGTACATTTTTTTAAATTAAAATTCATTACCGTACTAAAGATGACTTTAAAATAAGGACAGACTAGGGACCATTTGAAGTCCTACTAACCAAACATATCCGCACCATTCAAAGCGTCCTGTGATACAGTTGAAGTAATGGTACATACATACATATCTTCACGCCAAGTCCCACGATAGTATCGAGTACCAAACCTCACGATTCTGGCAGACCTGCCAGAAGCAGTAATGGTAAAGTATACTGAAATAGGAAAGTTACAAGTATAATATGTAATGTAAATGTAGTAAGTGTAATTAATTATAAGTAAATTTTAAAAAAATCGTCAAATCATATACTTTAAAACTGTAAGAACGCAAATCCTGGTGCCGTTAACTCTGCCGAGGATCCGTCATTTCTTGGACTCGTCTGAAAGTCTCAGATATTCGGAACAAATCATATTTTCTTGCATGTCTAATCTAAGTAGATTATTATTATAGGGGCATCCTCCAAGGTCCAATAACGTCAAAATATAAAACAGTATGAAAACTACCACTCGCATAAACATGTACATCGACGAGGCCTTTCGCTCACCGCTGTGCAGTAGTAGCAAGCGCCGTGTCAAGGTGAGTAGTCGCGTTGTTATATGTTGCCGCGATATTTTAAAAAATGACACGATCGTATTCGTCGTTTACTAGGATCAACCGACATAATCTGACTTCTTACATTCTTTGTCAACTACATAGTTATTTTCAATTTAATTGATAAAAAAGTACCGCGACAATTCTATTGTCAATTCTATTCTATTGTAAGAAATTGGTATTTTGACAACTAGGCTTAGTTCAAATACTGTTTGATATTTGTTCTGTGATAGCGTACTGCAAATTCGTTTGACTCTGATAAACCTGTAAATTATTTTTTAATTGTTCTTGTAGAGTGCTTTGTTTTAAAATGCTTTAATTAATCAAACATTAATTACAACATTAATCTTTCTTTGTAAATACGAATATAATTTGGTTTGTATTTAATGATTAGATTTGATTGCAATGGCGGACTCATGGCGATGCCTCTTTACACAGTAAACAGTTTAAATGAAAAATGACTTTTTAAAGTGTCTTCCTCTAGGACGTAGGCAGAGGTACAACCATGGCAGCAATGACTAGCCCAATACATTGAGTCCCACAATGTGATACTTTTGCCAAACAGGCACATGTCCATTCCCGGGCAACGTTGCTTTTATTATGAAATTGCAATAAAATTACTTTTTTTTATTGCTCGACTCGAAGATCGATATATATGAAGTCAAGTCCAATACTGGACCTCTAGATCATAAAGTTGGCCGTGGCTTTTTACGAAATCCTGTTACAAAAATGTATTTAAACCGATTTCCTCCCTACACCACCTTGTTCCTTAGTTAACTTTACTAACTACCCGCAAGAACTTCATAGATTTTCAGAAGTGCCTGAAACAATTTAAATTGTGTCTTTCTTGTGAAAGCGTTAATTTACGACGTATGAGTGGGAAACTTAGATGAGGGTAGATGCTAAAATGATAAAGTTAATGATTGTTTAAACTTTACAAGTACAGTATGGAACGTAGATATCTTACCTCTTCACAATACATTGTTATAGTAAAGCGATCATATATTATCTACGTCGCTTATTGTAGGTGACTTGCCCTTTGAAATTTTCACATTACCGATTTTACTTATAATGGCTTAGATTTTAAGGTCATTGCCATTCTATTATTGAAGCATTTTACGTCATGTGAGAGAACTGGTCAAGAATTGTAAATAAATAAAAATAATTTAAAAAAAATAGGCATAGGCACTACCACTACGACCACGACTAGCCGAAGACACTAAGTCCCGTAGTGTGATAGGTGGTAAGCCTACTGCCAATCAGACACATATCCAGTCCCGGGCAATTTACTAGAAATAAATTTTTTTTATTAGAAAATTGAAAATGTAAGGTTTCTAATTTTTTTTGGTCCACCTGGGAATTTAACCGGGACCTCAAGAAGTCAAGTCCGGCGCCGGACTGTTAGACTACACAGGCGATAATTCTAATGTCTAAACTATATCCCTGTAAAGTTTCATTTAAATCCGTTTTGTAGTTTATGCGTGAAAAAGTAACAAACATTCATTAGTTATCTTCCTTACAAAATTTGGCATTTAAAATACTCTACTGTAGGCTATGTTTTCCAAAAATACCGCGTTTCTACGGCAATTACAATGTATCTGGTAACATTCGGAATGTCGAAATAGTTTCAACTTTATCCGCACGTAGGCTTATCTGGTGAGCACTCTAATTAACTTTGATAAATCCAACTGTGACAAACAAACTGTTTCGATAACGTTTCCTAACGATTTATCCAGTCCATGAAGTACACTTTACAGTAATATCTAAGTATAGTAGTACTATTTAAATTATGCGCTTTGATTCGTCAAGCTTCGGAAATCCGAATGTATTTTAAAGATATCTATATGTTATAAAGTTGTTGTTACATAATTAATAATTTCGATTAAGTTTAGATTAGGTCAGCCAATTTAAAAATAAAAGTATAAATTGTAAAAAGAGTAAATAGTGTAAAGCCGAAGCATAATTTATAATTTATATAGCAGTACTATACATTGTGTTATCATAACATTGTTGAAAAACTATTTTTGCACATGTAGATATATCTACATGTTACATGTCAAATAAGTATGTTCCAGAAAAACCTAGCCTAAGTTACTGGGGGCTTGTAAATTAAAAAAAAATGTTTTAATTTTAGTCCTTTTATTTTAAATGTACCTAATTTTTGTTCGAAATGAAAATAAATGTTTTCGGAAATAGACGTGTGTAACATTTGTTTATAATTGATATAAATAGAGCAAAAGTGTGCGGCCAATAATTGGACGGTCGAATGCGATATATCGCAAGAGTAATTCACAATAGTAAGATATCAAGTGTGATTACTCTCTGTGTGAAGTAGAGTAGGTGGCAGCTTTTGTGTGAACGATCAATATATCTAATGTATCGGGTAATCGAACTATCGACGTGGCTATACATATCTAGATGTGGTTAGGTGTATAGGGCTGTGATAAAATGTTACTCTGTGTGTAAAGTAGAGAGCGTACAATGTTAGTAGATAAGATACTCTTAAAAAACGAAAGGTGAAATGTTTTCGCCTATCACATAATATGTGGTGTCTATTAGGCCACGGTTGTCTCTTACCATTAAGAGATCAGTGTGCTTGTTCGTTGTCTTCCGAAATAAAATAAGCTATGTATTATGTTGTATATCAAACCTTTTTTCAAGTTTTTACTATAAAATAATTATGAGACTTTTCAGCTGAAACAATGTAAACAAACATGTATATTATATACATGAGATATACTTCTTCATCATCTATCAGCTAATGTAAAGTAAAATAATAAACATGAGACTTAACAGCTAAGTTACATAGTATAATACACACGGAGACATCAGATAAAGTAAAATAATATATTACACGTGGGACTGATCAGCTAAGACAGCGTAGCATAATACACATGAGATATCAGCTAAAGTACAATAATACACATGAGACTTATTAGCTAAAGCAGCACAGTACAATATACGTGCAACTTATCAGTTAAAGTAGCATAGTATACACATGAGACTTTTCAGCTAAATTAGTAAAGTATACTATACCTATGACACTTATCAGCTAAAGTAGTATACTATAATGCCCATAACACTTATCGGCTGAAGCTTTTGGGAACTCATTATTTCGTTCAAAATGCTTTGTTGCAATTCCTTTCCAGTATAATAGTGTTCTTGGTGATGCCCTAACGGCACACGACCCCTATCTCAATTTCACCTCAGATATTTGAGATTCCTCCAAAAATGCCAATAATTACGTAGGGGAGAAAAATGTTGCTACTAACCTTCATTTATTTGAAACCCCTCGCGCCTTTCGACTTATTTATATCGCAATTTGTTACGAAATTGAATAAACCTGTATGGTTTTATTCTGTATTCGTATCCTTTGTCTACATTTACATTAATTTTTTTTCAACAATATGTTAACTGTGATTTCTCTCTAAACTTATGGTAAGTTACTCTTTACTCTTAACCAGTCAGTAATAAGCTTTTCCTCCTTTTTTATAAAACCCTAACTAATACCTACCCGTAGCTTTATTAGCGTTTCAAATAAGTTCGTTTGCATCGAAATAGTTTGATGTCATATGTACATACCACTTGTCACCTGTCACTTTATGGGATTTAGCCTTTGGATAGTCGTGTGTGACCTTCTTGTGCCTTTGCCTTTACTCTTCGGGGATACGGGCTTGAAGATTTAAATAAGTACAGGGATACACGATAAAATAACTGTTGGGACAGGGGTGC